>CAMPDV010001571.1:0-106027 GCA_946699065.1 Loxodes magnus
TAAGATTTAAAATTATAAATTCAAAAAATAGTATTTTAAGCCAAGTAAGAAGGTTTTAAAAAAATTCATACAGAAGAAAACTACAAAAAGGAATCTAAAATTCAGATGTATCTTTAGTAAATTGAAGATGAAATATACCAAGCTATAGAAAAAATTTCTCAATTTATTATTTAAAAATAATAAAATTAGCAGGACAGTCAAATATTCATCTGAGAAAAATATAAAAATTGTATAATTGAAAAAAATTAATTACTCAAATAAGTGAGAAATAACTTTGAATCCAAACTTTGTTAATTTATTAAAATTGAAATCACTCTTAAAAATAAAAAATCAGTCAATGTTTTAGAGTGTCAGTCTTAAAATCCAAACGAGATGTAAAAATGTTGTTTATTTATTTGTAAATGTAATAGTTGCAAAATTGTAAGATCCAAAGTACAACGATTAGCAGCAAGAGAATCAAAGTCTCGGAATGATTATAAAAAATAAGATTTACATTTTATTTAAGATTTTAAATAATAGTACAAAGAGAAAGAATACAGATACAATAATAGAAATCAAATAATCTATGCTTTTTTAAAGTTATTTTGCTCTGTCTTTTTACTTTAATTATTTCAAATTTCCTTATATCATTTAATTAATAATTTATATCAAGTCCTATACAAACAAAAATTATAAACATCCAATTTTAACTTTTAAGAAATCCTAAATAGCTGGTTTATTCTTTCTATAACTAATATTAGTTTTATAAACTTAAGAAATAATTCAGAGAGTAAAATATATACTTCTAATAATAAACTTTATATGGAAAAATTGGTCCATATAACTTATACCCTTCGTTTTTATCAATTACTCTATTACTATGCTAATAATATTACTCTAGTGACAACCGAACGCCTTAAAATCAAAATAATACTTTTTCATTTTTAGATTCTAAAATGTATTCAAATTATTAGACAAATGAAAAAATACTTAGTTATTCTTTATACTCAATTTAAAATAAAAGCCTTTTAAATTTCTTCGATAGTAAACATTTAATAATTGAGGTTATAAGAGTATTTATCATTATTCTAATAAATCGCTGATATTGTATAAAAACTATGTAAATTTATTAAGATTAGAAAATCTTATCACTAATAAAAACTAATCCTTTAGAATTAAATTTGCGATTTTAATACCTTCTTAAGCGAAAATTTATATTCCTTTTTCATCATCTAGTAGTTAGTACAACCTTGATCATATAACTGTCTTTTTTAAGTTCTGGTTTTTTGAATTATTTCCAAATATAAAATAACTATAAAATTACATTCTAATTTAGTATTTTCATATAAAATTATAATATTAGCTCTGCTTTATTTTACAAATGAATAGAAAAATTCAAATAACTAAAGAGAAAATAATTTTATTCTTTCTGTGGTCTCATTACCATAGAGATAACTTGGAATATATTCATAAGCGATTTCTTTTTCTTTCATCACTAAACTTGAATCTTAATTTTTGCTATTACCAATAAAAAAAGACAGACAGATTATTTTATTAATCTTTAAGGTAATTATAATCATATTTTTGGAGATTTAATTATCTTATTCCTATTTTAAAAAATTTCTGAAACTCAGTTCAGACAGATACGACTGAAATTTTCATTTAGTTTTTTATGATTATTGCCTTAGTTAATATTATATAATTTTAGAGGCGCTTTTACTCTGAGTATTTTTGTATATTCATTTTTATAGCATCCAATATTGTTTGAAATTAATAATCTTATTATTCTTAACTATTTTCCTCCTCAACTATTTTAAAGCTTAAATATGCAAGACCTTTGAAATAGAGTCAGAATTTTTTTTTGTTATTTAACTTAAAAAAATTATAAAGGCTAATAAAGTATCTTTATGCTTATATATCTCGTTGATAATTTGCTTGCTTATGATTTATGACATTGAGATAGTCTAAATTCTAATCTGAATTACAAAATGACATTCATGTTAAAAGAGCCTTGAAATAATTATATAAGAAATTAACTATTGATAATTGAAAAGATGGTGGGAGCTGAGAATGACCTTCGTCACAACACTTTCTGGTTTTATGGCTAGGAACAAGTTCCTTTCCTGTCGCTGAGAAAGTCCCTGATCAGAGTCATTTTCTGAAGGGAACACTGTCTTTGAGATTATCCGCTCTTGGTAGGGGCTTGAAGCCTGGTTGCTCATAGCGATGGAGCTCCCTAACATCTATGCCTGGAGCACAACAGGATATCCCCGTTATTCCATAAAAAGAGAGCGTCGGGTCGTGTAATCGGAAAGGAGTTTCCGGTCCAAAAACTTTTTTAGTTGAAATTAATAATTAAGAAATTAACTATTTTTGACTTGCAGCATCTAGTTTTCCCATCTATCTAGTTAAAATAAAATTTAATTTCTAATTTATAAATTTTTTAAATCACTTTTGTAGATAGAGAAAGTAGCAATAGAAAGAAAATAACTAAATTTTAGTCTATATAATTATAATTTGGATTAGCGAAGATTTAAGAATCTAATTGAATAAAACTTAATATAAGATAATTTATTTAATGTAGAACGCTTATATCGAATATCACTCTATACTAATAGAAATTTATTTGCTAAGAAAAATATTTTAAATTATTCAAGGCTTCCCCAATATAGGTATTCTGTCTAGACTGAAAAAGGAAAATCAAAAATTTATAATTTGAAGTGCTTTATGGAGGATAAAAGAGAAAATAGAAAGACAGCATGCTAATTTTTACGAATTAGCTTTGTAAAAAATACTTAAACAGTTTAAAATGAAAAATTTAAAAGAGAAAGTGATATAAAAGTTGTAAAAGATGTAAGAATAGCAAGTTTAAAATAATTATACATGTTGATTAAATGAAAAAGTTATATATTCAATTGAGTGAAATAGATTATATTTTAGTTGTTTAGTTAAAAACCCTATAGATAGAGCTCTTTCGTTTAAATGAATTAAAAATCATAATAAAAAGTAAAAATAAAAACCTTATATAAATATAGAGTATAAAAGTAATAAGGGTAAGCTCGATTTTAGGAATTAGTAAAATGTAAAGAATAATTACATTTTTATTGAAAATACGAATGGTGATAAACTTAAACATAGCATTATCAAGCTTTAAAATATTTCAAATGATGGAAATTAATACATCTGCTGTTAATTATTTTAAAAAATTCGAACATTCTAAGTTAAGAAACGTATTAGTACCTTTCAATTTATAAAATTATTTAGAATAATCAAATTTAGTTGAGATAACAATACGATATCTAATATATAATTTTTATATTTTAAATGGGATGATTCTCCTAGTGTTGGCCCTTGAAAAATAAGAATAAATTATTGATAAAAAAGAAGTTGAAAAACTTCTAAGTTTCTTTAATTATATTAGTGACTAAATCAGTCAAATACCAAAAATTAAGTTAAATAATAGTTATTAATAAAATTATCTAAAACACATAATCAATTAAATTTTAAAAGCTTAATGATTTACTTTAATCATTCTTATTTGATGCTTTAAATATTCAGATCACTGCTATACTTTCTATTCATCTAATTAGCAATTTAAGAATTTTAGTGACGTAGATTGAGATTCACAGATTAAGTTGCAAGGTTAAAATTTGTTAAATGAAAGCTGATTTCAGAATCATTATCATGCTTATTGTCAAATATTAGAATCCTCTTTTAAGATATAAAAAAGGTATAAAATTTGAAGATTGAATATAAAATAGAAATCATAAAATATTTAGAAAGATTTAGAGTAGCATCTTTAGATTTTTTATCTTCGATTCACTCTTTTTTTAAGAATATAAAAAATTATCGAAACTATAAAACCCAAAAATTAAGGAACATAGTAAAAAATATTAATTTCTTGATAAAAATAAAATAAAAAGATTAACTAAAAAAGTTAATTGATTTTTGAGTTAAAGATAGTAGATCTGAAAATAAAGCATTTTAAGTATGCTGCATATTAAAATAATATTCCCATTAATGACTAAATAGACCAAATGCTATATGTTTATCATAATAAAAATTGCATGACGTAGTTTAATATGAATTGAATGATGAACTTTTGAATAAGAAGCTTTAAAAACATACCTAGTATAAATATAGATAAAGCACTAGAAAATCTAATTTAAAATAGTTAACCTATTGATGCTTCAAATCAATTATAATAAATTAAACTTTATATTTAACTATAAATATATCCATGGGGTGAGTTGAGTTATTCAGAGTTATATCAGATTTGAAGTAACTGAAAACAGAAACATAGAAATAATTCAAGAACTACAAATATTATCATACGCATAAAATCTAAGAAGATACAAATATTTTTTTTAAAAGTTCCTAAGATTATCTAAATGAAATTTTAAGATAGAGCTTTAAATAATTTTAATTAAATGCTAGCAAAAAAATTAAATTATAAGACAATTAAAAAATTCAAAAAGTAATAAAATAATTATCTTTAGCTAGAGATTTTTATTCATTTTGTAATATAAAGCTGAATCATATAATAAATTCAGTTTAATAGTAGTATGAAAGATATTTTTACATTAAAATATCAAATAACTTTAGAATCTAGTGAAGCTTTAAAAGAAACAATTTATCTAGTTGACTTAATAGAATGAATAAAAAATACATTAGCAAGTATTTGAAATGTTTAGTCTAATTGAAAATTAAAACTAAGAGTGTTTTTATAGGAATTTTGAATAATTTCAAAACACATAAAAAATCAATTTTTGAGTTGAATAATTAAGATACATCATATATCATATATTATGTATTAAGATTATATGAACATTTAATAGTGTTTAATTATATAAATATACTTAACATTTTATCTACGTGATGATTCAGTTAGACATCTGAATAACAGAATAAGTTTCAATCTCATTTAGTATGATAATAAAAAAGCGGTAAAATAGTAAAACGAATGCAGACCTTTAAAAAGAATAAATAATATATCAAACATTTATTTTAGATTCAATCTTAATTTAGGTATATAGAGAATTTTAATATACCTATTCTAATAAATATAGATGTATAATAACAATAATTTAAAGGTTTTTTTTGTATATTTTCTATTAATATCAATTTTTAATTTTATCACTCCAAATATCCATTTACTTTTTATATCCTAAAGTTTTTCTTACCAAAAATTTCATTGCTAACTTTTTATTAAATTAGCTTATTTATTAAGCCTTCAAATTTTAAATTTATTAAACATTTCTCTTAAAATTCATAGCACTCTTAACTTTTAATTAGTTAGTTGAGAGATAAATTGTTATTTTTTTTCTTAGATTGAAGGTTTTTACTAGATGCTATATAAATAATTTTAATTAGTCTAAAATGTGTATTGAGTATTATTTACAATCATATCTTTATTTTTTTATAAAATACCCATTTCTTTAATTATTTTTATGCTTATAATTTTAAAATTGGTAGCTCTTTCTTTTGAATACTCCCTAGTTTATTAAGTTAGGCATTTTTCCCCAAAATGAAATTATTATTCTAGCTAACGATTATTTATAATTGACCAACTAACGATCAAGGGATAATATAATTACCTATTTTTAGAACTAGAGATTTAACTTTTGTAGAATAGATATTGAGGTAAATCAATTTTATATACATTTTCAATTGTAGATCACAAGAGTATGTATTAAACAAGAATTATAGTTTTAATACCTTTAGACAATATTTAAAATTCTTCATTTTTAATATATTCTAAATCGTTATATCTTAACTAAGAGTGTTTCTTTAGAATGTGTATATCTTTTAATTAAGATAATACTTTATTACATCTTTAAAATTCCCTTAACTTGTAGAATTGATAATTATTTCCTTGTAGAAATCTTTTAGTTTAATTAATTATGCTATATGAAATATTTGCTTTTGTTATTGGATTTATAAGGACAAATCCAGAAATAGTAATAGTATGAAGTGAATACTCTTATTAAGTATATCGCTGCTTGCGAATACAGTCTTATGCTTAGAGTTTATATAATGCTTACCTTTATGTAAAGTAGGTAATTAGATATATGGAAGATCTTAGACTATGAGACCTTCATTTTTTTATTTGTCTTATACGATTTACATCTATAGGCTCTTATATAAGTCCCTTTATTTATTTATTATCTTTTTATAGCTCTCACTACAAACCTCTAAAGGATAACTTTATTATGAGTGTTATTGATGAAAAATCAATATAAAGCTAAGTATTAAAAGAGAATATTTATTGCATATAGCTAACTATATTAATGAAGCTATTAAATCTATCTTAATACCTAATATCAGACTATTAAAGATAAGATCATAAAATCTATAGGCGATTAGTGTATAATACAGGGATGACTATAAATAAATAAAAAAGTGAAGGAGTATATATGAATAATAGCTAGATCCTATTTAAAGGGTAAAAGCAACTGCAAGGAATTTAAAAATATTAATGAATAGAACAGTATAATGAAAAGGGGTTAAGTATAAACAGCTCATTATTTAAGTTATTTTCTTAGATCTCAGGTCTTAATAAAATATTTAGTGTAAACCTTCAATTATTTTCTTAATTTCATCTTTTTAGTTCTCGTTATTTGGTAGAAATTATAAATGTCAGAAGGAATCTAGAAGTAGCAATAAGATCAAGTAAAGGAGAGTAAAATAAAAAACAGCATTCCTAAGTATAGTAATTAAAGTAAGAATAAATTTAAGTAAAACTTGACAATTAATGAGTAAAAGGATTTATAGACAGATCTTAATCATTCATAATAAGGAAATGATTTAAATCAGTCTGTTAGGAAAAGTTAATAAATTGATTAAGAAGGAGAGGGAGAAAATAACTAGACTAATTAAAATAAATAAAATTTTATTAAACAGAAAAGTTTTCAAAAGAGCAAACTAAATTAGAAAATAGTAAACCCACATAGAAGCTCAAGTTAGAAGTTAAATCAGAATTTATAAACGTTATAATAGATTTAAAAATTCACTCTTCAAGGAAAAAAAATTAAGGATTTACCCGAAAGATCTTAAACCTTTATAACTCCTTAGAATTTAAATAGCACTTTCTTCAATTCTAAACAAGGAAGTAACAAAGAATAGAAGCTTATCAATTAAAGTTTCGATTTTTTAATATAATCCAAGGAGTAAAATCATATAGCTTTTCCTAATATTTAAACACAGTAACAAAAGAATCTTTGGTAGTAGAGTTAACTTCCATAAAATCTTCTTTAAAAGAGCAATATTAAGTCAAAAACTCAAAACTATGTTCCTTAAATTATTGATAAAAAGAATAAGGAACAAGAAAAAATATATGAAGCTAACTAATAGTTTAAGGATAGCAAAGAGTAACTTCTCAAACACTTTGAAACTAATGAAGATTTGCAAATAAAAGCCGAAGTTAAAGAAAAGAAAAAATTATCAGAAAACGATTCTTAAATAGAAATTTCAAAAATAAAAAGAAAGAAAAGTAAAAGAGCTACAAGTCATAGTTATATAAGGTGTGATTTCATTGAGAGTTAAGAAAAGAAAGAATTAGAAGATGATTTGCCAAGCGTAATTTTAACTGAGCTCAGTTAAAAAAATTTAAACATAAGTAGTAAATTTAAAAGCGATTAGAATTTAACGTAATAAGATCCTTTCTCTAAAAATGCAAATTAGATTAAAATGGAAAATAATAAACAGTTTTCCAATTAAAGTTTTTAAGGTAGAAGACAGGGACATAAAATATTAAATAGTGGAACTGTTGATTTCGTTGGCAAAATCTTTGGAAATGAAAGAGAGGAATATAATAAAATATCAACAGTTAACATAAGCTATATGGAAAATAATTAAGTTTAAAAAAAACAATGGGAAAAATCTTTACAGAGAAGCATGTCTAATCTTAAATTAAAGATCAAAACTAAAAGGAAAACTCAGCTGAGCAATCAATCATCGTAAAAAAATCTATAAAAGCTTAATTTCAATGATGGAAAAGAATAGTAGAAGGAGATGTTAAATACTTTAGCGAGAAAGATTATAATTGATGGCTAAAAAAAGGGTAAGGATAAAGAAAAATTTCAGCAAAATTTTATTAATTAAAACTAAAACGAAGAAGAAAAATCTTTGATATCTTGTGGATCTTCGTAGTTTGAATTACTAAAAAATTAATTCTAAAAAAGTCCAAGAAATAAGCTACCTTTAAGCGTAGTTACTAAAAATTTGGAAGACAAAACTCTAAATGCTTTAAAAAGTCGAATCTAAGAAGCAAGATCTGCTGAAATCTTAGTTCAGATTCCAAAAATTTAAAGTAAAAGTAAAATGTAGGAGACAATCAAAAATATTGCGCGAGGCTAAAACATCAATTAATACTTAAATATTACTTATATAAAAAAAGAACAAAATAATGAAGCAATAGATTCCTAACTTCAACAATCTTAGGATGAATAAAATAAAAATAATGGGAATATATGAACCTTGAAAAAATAATTTAAAAAGAAGTCCTTAAATATAAATAAAGATTTCTATAGTGGATATAATTAATAGCTTAGCTTGAGTCCAAAAGGTTATCAATAAGATGGTAAAAGTTTTGATAAAAGCTTTGAAGATTAAAATTAGGAAATTTAATTAAAAGAATAAGGTTAAGCTTATTCTTAATCCTTAATTTAGTCACCTATTGAATAATAGAAAAATAATTAAACCGAAACATAAATTTAAGGCTCTGACAAGGATGGTTAAAAAGATTTGTAGGATAAAAAATAAGAACAATAAGAATCCTAAGACAATAAAGAGAAACAAAAAAATTAAAAAAATCCTGATAAAGTGAGTGAATAATTGAAAGAAAACTTCTTAAATAGTAAAGAAAGTAACGATAATCAAGTATATTATAGAAACTTTAAAGAAATAATTTCGTTATCTAAACAGAATAATTAGCTCTTAGAATCTATTTTTAACAGTATGATATTAATATGCAAAGAGTGAATGCAAAAAGTAATGAATTAAAATCTTTAATCTCTAGTTTAGTAACAATTTAACTTCCAGCTCTTCTTAGAAAATCTTCCATTTGAAATAAATGCCCAAATTTTTACTGCGAAAAATATATAGCCAGCTAATTAAGAAAATGAGTGTTGTGAAGAAGATGTATGTGTATTAGAAGAAGAAAGAAGCTATACAGTTGTAAAGATAGAAGAAAAGGAAATTAAAGTGTAGAATGAAATTGAACCTGAAGAAAAACAACTAGAGTAGGCTCAATATCTACTAAGCGAAGTTAACATTTTCTTAGATAATCTAACTTAATACTTTAGTATGATACCTTTAAGATTACAATATTTCCTAAAGCTTTTATATGTGGAAAGCAATTCTAAATCATATTACTACTATATCTCTCCTTTCGAGCAATATAGAGTTAAAGAATTCTTAAAGAAGCAAAATAGCAAGTAAATCTTTATTTCAGATAAACTTCAAAGATGCTTATAGCCTTTTTTCTATTTAAAACTACTCTAATTTAAAAATTAATACTCAATGATCAAGAAAAACTTATCCTAAGCCTAAACTACACTCAAAAAATAAATAATGTAGCTTTCGTAAGTCTCATTCAAGTTTTGGTTTTACAAACATTTATAGTAGAGAATGTAAGTAAGAGTGAAATAAATGAATTTTAGAAGTAGCTTTATTCTGGAAAGTATTAGGTTACATCAGATGTAATTTTTTAATTTTAGATAAACTATGACGGAGTATCAGACCGTTTGTTTTCTTTAAGATGTCTTAATCTACTTTGGGTACGTTTTCCTGACTATATTCATAATTTGAAAATCAAGCTTGATGGGTTTCTAGAAAAGTTATATAATCATTTGCTAGAGAGTGATTTTAACTAAACTGAAAAGAATTAATTAAAGCTTTAAGATAGAATTTTCAGTTCATATACAATCTCATATCCCTTTATCAAAACTTAAAATAATATTTTCTTTTTCTGCTTTACTAGTTTCGTCTATCCAGTCTTCATTTTTAAATATAGATTACTTAATATTTATAGCTATACACCACACAATATTATGGAGAAATTAAAATTAGACTTAAATGAAAGCTATAAAATTGAGTTTTTATAATAATAATGACTTCATTAATACCCCATATAATTACTATCTGATGGCTCCTTTTACTCTAATTTTATTATTCTTTTAATACGAAAATTTCTTTATAATCACATTGTCTAAGATAAAATGATATTACCTTGAATTAAATATAATTTATAGTAGCTCTTATGATTTTAATGATCTCTTATTTTGGCTAATAAAGACATTAAAATATACTCTAATATCTTCATAAACTAATTATACACAAGTTATTAGTATTTTATATAGGAGCTTTGGCATGAAGTTTGATCAGGCAAAATTAGTGACTCAATAAATAGTAGAGTAAATATGGTTTTGAGTAATTTAGAAAACAGTTAAGAAGTTTATTTTAAGGTAGATAAATAATTATGAGAAGTTCCTAAATATAAGAAGAAATAGAAGATGAGTCTTCAATAATCATTCTCAATATTTACAATCGCAAATGGAATTACCTACCTGGAAGATAATCAGCATTATTCAAAATCCTTAATATTGATAGACTAAAAGATAAAGAAAATATATTAAGTTAATGTTTATTTAAAGAAAAGACTAGATATAGTTAAATAAGATAGGTAAATAAGGGTAAGGATAAGCTAGCAAGGGCAATAAGAACATTAGTTTTAAGTTTTTCTTTAAAAAATCAAATAAATAATTAAAATTTAAGTCTCTTTAATTAAAATTTACACTCTATATTTAAAAGAAGAGAGAGCGTTCTAGAAAAAAGCGAATTTGATAAGAATAATTAATAAAAGCTATTATAGTTATATTTATTTGCAAAAAGAAACTTGTAGGTATGATTACCAGTTTCTTGTAAATACTAAAAATACAATTAAGTTATTTTAAAACTAAATGTAAGTGATAAAGAAAAGATCATAGGCTATATTGCTTTACTATTAATCAAAACTAATGAGATAAATGCTTCAAATATAAATAAAAAATGAATAATTTTAGAAAAAAGATATCAATACTTTATGATAGAACTAATATAAAAAAGAATCTAAATTAACTAGTTAGATTGAAGGAATTGCTAGTCAAATTAGCTTTTGTAAATAACGTTTATTAATCAAAGAAATTTAGGAATAGAATTAAAGTGTTTAGGGTATATAAAATCAGATAATTGAATATATCTGATGAATCTTAAATTTTCTCAGAAGCTTTGATAATTTAAGAGGAAATTAAAAAATTGAATGAGATTAAATAGCTTAAGTATTATAAACAATTGAAATTAGATCCAAAAAGTAAAGTCTCTAAAGTAATAAAAAGTAGATTATTTTATAAAATTAAGCTTTAAGTTTTATTCTTTTAATTTTAGTCAAGTAGACTTTGCAGGCATAAACTTATATAAATATAATCAAAAACTTTACAATAGAAAGTTTTTCTATTTAGATTAGAGAAAGAAAATAAAAATTAAAGCAATCTTTGATGCTAAAAATTAACTAAATAGCTTGCATTAAGCTGACTCCGTAGATGCTAAATAGCTAATTGCAAATAAAAGGAAAATTTATCATAAAATAAATAATAGAAACTAAAGGAAAATAATCTATTAATAAAGTCCTAAAATAAGATAAGAGTTAACTCCTAGTTTCTTTCCAACTGTCTTTATGAAGTCATATAATTTAAGCATAGTTTTAAAAATTATTTTCAGATACTTATTAGATGAAGTTAATAATCAAACAAAGTTCTAAGAATAAAATATTTAAAGTCCTTCATGAGACGCTTGACTCTTCAAATGTATGTATAAGAAGAAAAGTTGAGATAAATACTTTCTATAAATTTCTTTAGTCGTTTAATTTTGGATTATTTTTATTGCAACATAATTTTAAAGCCTTTTAGAAATTAATTATAATATAATGTCTTTGCTTGATTAATGCTAGAAGTGTAATTCTGTATACCAAGTGTAAAAGAAAGTTCCTTTGATACTTCCATGTGGCCATTTAGTTTGTTCAGATTGTGCTATTAAAGAATTCCAATAAAATGAGTTTAATCAATGTCTCTTTAGCCATTGCAAATAGCAATCTAAAACTAATCCGATCCATTTGCTAAAAGATTAAAAATTTTTAAATGAATTGGTGGCTTTCGATTCTAAAATTTAGAAGTTAAAGGAATGGACAAAAATACTAAAATGGCAATCTTCGCTTATCAAGCAAATGATAAAGAGTGAGCTGAAGAACAAATCTCATATAGTAAAACAATTGCACAATATGTTTTTTAAATTCAGCGATTTAGTGTAAAAGCACCTAGGCATAAATCTACAAAACATTAATACAAAAATTAGAAATCTTCAGAGTCTCACTTAGTATTTTTAAAATATAAGATAATAATTTGATCTCAAAAGTTTAGTTTAGATGTATAATTTCGAGTTTATAGACTTCTAGAATATATAAAGCTAATAAATTATTTTTGCAAAGTAATAAGAAGAAGCTTGCTAGCAGGAGCTTAAATAAATGATTAGTTCAAACTTCAGCTAATTACTCTCATATGATTAGAATATTTTTTAGCAATATTAAAATGTGGAACTATAAGCTAGAAATTTTTAACGAGAAAACTAGCAAGTAAAAGAAAATCAGAAAATCCATCATTTAGGAGAAATTATTAATACTGAATTTCAAGCATAAAGCTAAGTTTAACACTAGAACTTAAAGTAGCTAGAGCTTAATACATAAAGTGAATGAAGGCTGTAATATAATGATAGTTACTAATATTAAGTTAGATAATAAATTTGTGAATAAGAAATTTAAGATTCTCCTTAGCACTATTAAATACAAAATTTAAATCAATTAGAATAATAGCTGACAATATAAGTAAAAGATATAAATTTAAAAAAGCAAAATCCTGCAATTTAAGGATTCTAAGAAGGAAGAGTTTAAAATGCAGAGTTTAATGAATATTAATAAATTCCTTTAAACAACTAATTTCCATATAACTTTTAATAAGAGTAGCCATTATAATCAAATTTCAGCAATAATTTAGTTTGCTAATACAATATTCCGTAGAATAATTAGCAGCAGTTTTAAGATTAATTACTATAAATAAAAAATGAATTAGCGAAGGAAGTCAATATAAAGAAATAGGAATTAGGCGTCTTAAAGTAAAAAAACGCCTCTTGCTTGTAGTTTTTGGAAAATCAAGGACTAAAGCAAGATAATCTTTACCTGCTCTAAAATTGAATTTAATATTAGAAAACTATAAAAGATAATTTAAATCAGTAAGACTCTCTTTTAGAATCTCAAAATAACCAAATTTAAAAATATTAGCAAGTTTAAAGAGAACTGAATTAAATAAAAAATAAGAAAAACAGTCTATTTCATGAAATTATAAGGACTAAAATTAAGCTAGATATTAGCCAAAAATTAAAAGACTAAATTTAAAGCTTTATTAGCTAATTATGAACAATAAGTAATTAGATAAAAATAAAAATGTAGCAAAAGATTTAATAAATATAGTTATAGCAGAAAGATAAAAACAGCTAAGTTAAGAATATAAATACTTAGAATAATAAAGAAGAAGAGAGAGTAGAAAGTAAAAATAAGATTTTTTGCTTTAAGTGCTTTATTGAAGTAGAGTAGAAAAACGTTCATGCTTTTAAATGCTAGCATTAATTTTGCTTTAGATGCATTTAAGAAGAGATCTTGAAAGATTTGAAAGATAAAAAGCTTAGTTATGAATCTGGTGAAATTATTAAGTTAAAATGCTCTAATATATTTAAGTAGAAATGTGATTAAGAAATTTAAATGTGTGAAATAGTTAAATTCATAGATAAGCAAAAGACGAAGGACTTTTTAATTGAAATCTATGAAATAATGGAAAGTAGAAAAAAGAAAAAATGTAGATAAGCCTATCTTAAACAAAAAGTAGTGCTATTTATGTGATAAATAGACAAAGCATTTCTATAAATATATTTGTAACTGCTAAAATTCTCTGATCTGCTACTAATGTACCTTTACTATAATATAAGATAAATGCGTACTTTGTGAAACTAAACTTTAAGAAGATTAAATCTTAAAGTTACAAAATTGAAGGTAAAATTACTTCAGTTGTTCATTATGTGAAAAATAATTAAAGGTTAATATAAGAATATAATTAGATTGTAAGCATTGCTACTGTATTGGCTGCTTTGATGAATTAATAAACAAATTTGTTAAGGTCTAAGAAATGGCAAGTGAATTCGAATTTAAATGCCAAATATGTTAAACATCTCCTAATGATATTTTAGAAATATAAAACATAGAATGGTGTTAATTTATGCCTTAAATGATAAAAAAGTTAATTTCATACTATGAAAATCTTTTAAATTAGAATAAATAATCAATAGGACTATAGTAAAAATAAAAAAACTAAAAGAAAAATAATAGAAAATTGAAAAATTGAAAAAGGAATTCTAGAATACATTTCCTTAAATCAAAGAAGATTATTTGTGAAATACTTTTAAATACTTTTAACCTGTACCAATTTTTTTATTAATAGAAAAATAAATTAACAATATAAACTAATAATAGTAAATAAAAAACCACTATTATCAGCATATTAACTGCATTGCTTGGGGATGCAAAAACGAAATTCATAATAATGATTTTGAAGAGTTTCAAGGATTATGCATAGAGTGCTATATAACATTAAAATTCCAAAAATGATTTAAAAATTTAATTAAAACTTAAATTAAAATATTACAATAAGTTTAAAGTTTTTAATATTTTTAATCTTTATTCTACTATTATAATTTCTACTTGTTTGCCAAATATTTAGTAAGATAAAAATATGAAAGATAGATATAATATAGCTACCTCTATATATTCAACTAATCTTTTACAACTTTAATTACTTTAATCCGATTTCTTAAGACACAAAATTTTAAAGACTTGATTTATGAGAATTTTACCCTTTAATATTTATAAAAAGTTGATAATAGTAAATATTTGCTTGAAAACTTAAAAATAATGCTTATTAAAATACTCAACATTTTCATAACCGTCTCTTAAGAGTTATAGGCATTAAAAATACTTAGAAAAATGAAATAAAAGGATAGAACTCTATTCTTTGATCAAATGTAAGCTGCAATATTTAATTCTCTCATTGAAGTTTCTTTACGAACTCTCAATTAATTATTAACAGTTTAAAACTCAATTCCAATTTAAGAATGCAAGTGATATAAATTTTATTATATATGATTTTTAAAATCGCCATAGTTGTTCGAAGGTGAATAACAAGGTCATTTTCATCAGAGGTTGGGGAAGTTAAGTACCCATAATCGACTTTATGTCTTCCTCTGCTTTGGTTTGGCCTCGAGACATAAGATTCTTAGACCTTCGATACTGGCTTGACTTGGCTTCGTTTATTTTTAATTCTGGAACGAAAAAGAAACAATATTGCGAGCTTCATCAGAGGTGGGGAATTTAAGTACCCATAATTGACACATGTCGTCCTCTGCTTTGGTGTTGCAACGAGACACAATCCTGCCATGTCCTTGGACCTCCAACAAGTTGAAAAGATTACGAGTATTCTTAAATTATATCAGTATTGAACATTTTTATCAGTACTGAATAATTATACCAGTATTGAACAAGATTTATCAGTATCTGATAATTTGATCAGTAACAAACATTCTTGTCAGTATGAAACATTTTTTTTAAAGAGCTGCGCACCAACGAGAGTGCTACGCGCTCTATAATCAAATTTATTTATAGAAAAAATATTTTTAAGAAGTATCATTGAGCAAATAAAGCTTTTGAAAACTGACAGAGATTGAAGAAACAATTCTTTAGAATTACAAATAACGAAAGAATAAAAAAATAGATTTATAAAGTTAAATTTTAAAATAAATAAATACTTAGAATTTATTTTATAATATTGAAAAATAGATTTCTTAAATTAAAATTAAAATATATAATAAAAATAGAAATTTTTATATACTTTTAATAGATAAAAAGTGCTTTATAATTAGCCTTTAATTTCATAAAAATGATATAACCTTCAACTTGTTTAATTAAAGTTTATAATTATAGATATAAGCATATTTATTAATACTGTTCACTTCTTTATCAAAATTAATTATTTTTAAAATCTAGCTAATAATAGATAAGTATTTTAGTTTAGCAAAATTAAATTTATTTTTCTATCTAAAATTCTTTCATTATCTCTTCTATTTTACATGATATTTATAATATAGATAGATATTATTATTAATTAACAGGTTATTTATATGAATTTTATATGAGAAGAATGCTTAAGTTTTTTAAATTATAGATTTTAAAATTGTACTTATCATATCCTTTAAAATTGTTCCTAAAAATAAAAAAATTTGTTTCTTTTTTATGAATTTATTTTAGAAGGAAAAATAACTTAGATTAAAGTTATTAAGTTTCTTTTCTTTAAACTAATAAATTATAGAAGTATTAATTCCTTAATTTTAGATTATAAATTAAATTATTTCTTTACAGCGCAAATATTTTTAAAGTATATATTGAATTATTTTATACCTATATTCTATTTATAAGCTTCACAAAATATTACCTTTCTTCTAGCTTTATAACTCTGCTTAAAATAAGAAAATTTTATCATTTTTTAATCTTTTTTATTATATCAAATTTAGTAGAAAATATTTCACTCTTAATCTTCCAATAAATAAGATTGAAAATTATCTGATTTGTCAAACATTTTACCAGTTTGGGTATCCAAGTGAAGGTTATAAATTTTTCTTAAATAAATATAACTTTAAAATGATAGAATTAATAACTTTATTCCATCAAATTATCATATAAATCCTATTAATTCTTTGCTCTTAAATAGAAATTACTTAAATTTAACCTTGCTTTTCTACTTACTTTCGTTATTTTGCTGGTTTAAAAATATTAAGATATAGTGTTTGTGCAACAATTCTATTTTCACCTTAAAATATATAAAGCAATTCCAACCTAGCTAATATATTTGGATCTATATGAACAATTAAAATTTTTAGATTGTATTAGTTTAGTATAATTAACTAAGCATAAGCTATTTATCAAATTTAGTAAATTTCTCTATTAGTTGAAGAAAAACTAAAGGATTTATTAAGGATTCCATTTATTTATAATTAAGGTATTATATAAAATTATAAGTCGGTGTAGTCTAGGTGGTTAGGGCACGACGTTGTGGCCGTCGAAACCGGAGTTCAAGTCTCTGCACCGACATTTTTTATCTCTAAAAATTTCAAATTTTATGAACAAAAAATGTAGATATTATTCTAGAAATTTTAGAAAATAAACAAAAAAAGCAAAATAATATACATAATTGTTAAATGACTTAATACATCAAAATTACCTAAATAAATTTTATAATTATAAGCAAAATACTTAACTCTATTTTTTTAATTAAAAGATATTTACAAATACAATTGTATCTAAGACTCAAAACACACTATATCTTTTATATAAATTTAATTAAATAGATATATAATTTATATTATCTTGTAATAAGACTAAATAATCTTCTATGAATAACTTTAGTAAAATAATTAAAGCACTTAGTTAACTTTCTAGATAAAATTAGCAACAATTTTATTTAAACTATAAAATTAGGTTAAGTTAAAATAATAAGATTATTTAGCTTCAGCGAAATAATTTATTAGTTCTATATAAAGCAATTTTATTTTTATTATTCATATTAATATCTAAAATTTTTTAATTTTAATGTTAATTATAATTTCTTTTATTATTATTAGCTAGCTCTGTTTTTATTCATTTTGCTAGGCATTAGATAACAATATAGCTTCAAATCCAAAATTTCTTTTTAAAACTTATTCTTTCCAAATTAAAAATTATTATCAAATGGATTATGTAAAAATAGCCTTTCAGAATAAAGATTACCTAATTATATATAAAAATTCCACTAATCTGATGTATTTTAGTTTAATAGGTAAAATATAAAGGAAGAATCTCAAAAAGAAAAATAAGCTAGAGATTTTAATTTCAGTTAAAATCTACTAAATCTCTAGGAATGCATTAGTCTATCTAACTATAACATCATTTTAAACCATTTTAGTAAATCTTTTTATTAATAATAATAAATAAATGAGATTATGGAGCGCATTACATCGCAATGGTGTACAGCTCTTTAATAAAGATTTTTAAAGTAAAAAAATTCCAAGCTGAAGTATTCCACAGTGCTTTCATTCTCTTGTGAGTTTTGTCTTCTATAGGGCTGCAATTGGAATACTACCCTAAGAGACCTTAGTATCAGGCATTTTTCATCATTAATGCTACTTAATATCTCTTCTCTTGGCTCCTAGCAAGATTTTTGTTTGGTTCTTCACCTATGGGTTATTTCCTGGTACCAGAATTTAAGTCAGTTTCCGTTGGAAGATTATTCTCCCTATTTATTTTTATTTTATAATAATATTCATTTAAATAAGAAAAACTTGGGAATTTATTTTCTGAAATAGCTTTGAGTTTATAAAAACAAAATAAAAGTGGATAATTGTTAAAAATCCATAATGAGAAATAATAAAAATATTATTCAATTATTTTAATTTAGATTGCAGACTGAATACTTCAATAGAAGGCAAAAATTATTAATGTTGTTATGATCAATTATTCAGAAGAAATATAAGGACCTTCTTATGTTTCAAATGCTTTTTAATTAAATGATTTATAAAAGTTTTTAGATATAAAAAATTAAAAAGCATTTTCCGAAAGAATATTCCACTAAATGCTCTTCTTACTAAATAATTTAATTTATCATGTATTTTATAAGTTGGAGCAAAAATTGTTTTAACTCTTCTAATCTAAATTTAATAATTCTTAGCTTCAATGATTTCCATATTTTAAATTTTTTGAAGATACAAATGCAAATTATTAAATACTCATATACAGTGGAATGTATTTAATAGTTAAGTAAGTATTTGTCTCTCATTATATGAAAATGATCATAATTTCTCTTTATTTTTTAAATTATTTTATATATATTTAGCTAACTGAGTATATCTAAGCAAAAGCTTTTCACTAAGCATATGCAATTAATCATTAATTATTTAACTTTCTATTTCAAACTATTATATCATAATTATATTTCAATACCCTATGGATCTGATTTATTTCATGTAACTTATATTTGTAACGTATAAACAAATCCAACTTTTAAATGCAAAAAGATTGAGTTGTAAATAGTTCTAAATAAGTTTATCGCTCTCAAAGTTTAAAGTTAAAATAGAAGAACTTAATTATTTTCCAAACTGCTTTAATAATAATTTGGTAGATCAATAATTCAAATTTTTATTTCTAAGTTATTTACCCCTTTAAAAGTAATCTCAAGTATTATAGCTAATAATATCTCTTGCTTCTCTTTTTTATGAAATAAAATATTTTCATACATTTTTTAAATATAAATCTTAAAGCTTTTAATTTATTATGTCTTTGATTAAATATATATAAGTAAACTAATGTAATTTATTCTAAGAGTTTAAAAAGAAGTAGAATAATCATCCAAATGAATACTCTATTACAATATTTAGCACTCTGTATAACCTAAGAAAATAAATAGCTTTTCTATTTTATTAGTTTGCTTCTTAAATTAATTTTATAGAGTTATAGTAATTTATTTATCTTTTATTTAAAGAATACTTTAATTCAAATTAGGTTTATCTTAAGTTATATAAATAACAGGATACAGAATAAGATATTAGTTAGAAAGTTTTATATAACTATTCAATTATTTACAATTTTCTTTTCTTATTTACTTCAAAATGCTAGAATAACTATTAACCTTCCTATCCCGTTATGCAAAGAGTACAGTTTACATAAGCAGCAACTTAATAGAAAGCGGATAGATGTACTAGAGCAAATATAATACTTTGTTATTATCTACTTGGCGTTATAAATATAAGTTATTTATTAATGATATAAGTGATTATTATTTAATTTATTAAATACCTTTAAAGCAATAAAATAAATTACTAGCTGCAGTTCTTCATCTTAGCTATACATTTTTTAAATAATATTTCTCCCATTTATATAAGTTAAATCAACAATATAAGTATTATCTAAACAAGCTTCTTAAAGAATTCGTATTTTCATCATATAATCCGCTATAAACCTTTACTAAAAATTGATTTAGAAGTATATTATTAATAATGATGCAAAAAACTGAATATTAATGCTAGTAATTAAGTTAAGAGGGATTTAAGATATGAAGGTTTACATTTGCAAGCTTTAAAATTATTAGATTAAAGTTATTATGGCATAAACGGATTTTAATAAGTTTAAAGAATCATTATGTTTTATATTTTCAAATATTGCTTAACAATTATATTTTCTAAAATAACACTAAAGCATCGGATGTTTTAGCTTATGTCTTGCCAATTTTTCATTTATATATAAATCATTTTAATTTTGATTAATCTTATATTGGCCTTGCTTTTTCAACGACTTCATAAACTATAAAAAATATTTTAAAGAAAGAATCTATAGATACATCTTAAATTCATAATGGTAAAGTCTTATTTTTCCATTCCTCATTTTATGCTCTTTTCTTTTTATAAAATACTTGATTTCAGTATCTTTAACCACAATTAAAAATAGCTAAAACCTTTAAATATTAAGTTTAAAGGGAAGTTATCAAGTTTAAATATCATTCATACTTTATTGTCTTTAAGGAAAGCAACAAAATTTAAAAGTAATAGCTATAAAAGACATAGGTATTATATGTCTTAAGATATTCCTTAAGTGTTAAAAAACATAAAGTTATTTTATATGAAGTCCTATAACTTTCTACCTTATTAGTTCAAAGTGAAAAAGGAGCTAGCCATTTCGAAAGGCTGAATTGGCTTTAATATCTAAATTTTATTCAACTAATTTATACTAAAATGCATCATAATTTAGCCTTTTTTTTCTAAGAAATACTTGTGTGCTACTGGATGATTTTAAAATAAAATTTAATTATAATTGAATTTAATTAATTTTTAAGCTAAAAATAGAAATAATTTATTTATTTGTTTAGTTGATTTATACAAAGTATTAGATAATACTGTAATCAAGCAGTATTATAAGATTCTTCATTTTAGGTTCATTTCTTATTCTTATTTTTTTCTTCTTAATAATTTAAAAACTAAAACTAAATCATTTTTTCTCAGTCTCAACTATCTCTTATTTCCCTGAGTTGTCATAAATTCCAACTTATTTCTAAATTTGCAATATAATACTTAAAATTAAATATCGACATAGTCTTTAAACTTTAAAAAGAGATATAAATTTAAATAATAATTGATTTATCAATTTCCATAATTTTATTACTAACTAGCCTTCTTTCTTAAATTAATATATTTAAGTTATATTAGATCTTAATTATTGCTTAGTGCTATACATAGATATTCCTACTTTGAGTTTTTAACTAATACTTAAAATATATTTAATGTTCTCTATTTATTTATACCTTTACTTTTCTTTAATCAGCTGAAGGCTGTAATTTTTATAACTCACTTCAGTTTATTTATGTCTTAAGATTAGATAAGCTCTTAACTATTAAATAGTTTCGTACCTGAAATAAATTCGCTAGCATAACTAAATATACCACACAATTTCTAAGTAAAGAGGATTGTGCAGAGTTGAAATAACTGGGATTAATATATTATGAGGATTTTCTAATTATGCTTAGAAATCTAATGATTAACTTTTTAGAATGGGTTATTAAGGGTTATCTTGAGTATGAAACAATTATCTCCTATTACTTTTCTTTTAAGTAATAACTAAAATTTAATTCTATTATTTTTGTGATGATTACACTGAATCATGTTATATCTTACTCCTACTATTTAGTTATTTTTATTTTTCAATAGTAACTTCATCATTCCTTTAGGAGCATTTTATTTCATAATGACTAAATGTTTAAGTTTCCTTAGATTGTTTTATTTAAATTATGAAAAATGAAAAGTAGTGATTAGAAAATGGTGTAGAATTTTCAATTAAAAGCAAGTGCCCATCATTGTTAATTTGGATATCTATGAAGATTTTTAAGTGAATAAGTTTAACTTATAAGCATAATATTACAACTAGAATTAATTATTTTAATTTAAATAAATAGCTTAAGTAGGAAAACAACTATCATATTATATTAAAGATAAATCATTTAAAGTAGATTAAGATTTAAATTATTTAAGCTAGAACTTAACTACTTATATAAAAAATGTCCTAACTCTTCGGAATCTGGCAAACACAAGAAGCTCCTAATGATATATCAGAAATTATCACCTAAAAGAAGCTTGATTAGGTAATCTTCTTAGCCTTCATAATTTCCTTAGTAAAATCTGGTCTCTTTTTATTTAATTTTATTATGGTAGGGAATGTTGGGATTGAAGCTCTCTTAATACCTTTCTTAGATTTGATAGTTCCTTTACTAACGTTAAAAAAGACATAAAAACTATAGCTAATGAACTTCTCGTTTATAATAGTAGCTTTTATAGAATTCATTCTTCACTAGATAGGCCTCCTAAATAGTTATTTCTATATTAACGTTTCCTTTTAACCTTTAATAACTTTGGTTTTAAAGAACTCATATACTGATTCAATATTTTCTGTAATTCTTTGATGGGCAATTGTTTATTTATTTAAAAACATAAATAAAATTACCTAGAACTAAACCAGCTGCATTAGCTTACCCTATAATTGCATTCAAGCTATTGAATATGAATAAATAAAAGAGTCAAGTTGTAGAGATAGCTACTTGAATGATTATTGGTTATAAAGTTATGCTATTTTAATAACAGTAACTACTAACTTTTTGTTTTAGGTAAGGATATAATAATTAACCTCTTTCTTAAATAAAATATAGAGCTTATACGAAGAGTAACTCAAGCAGAAAGACTAATTCTTTGCAGCTCAAATTCATGAATTGAGAAATCCTCTCAACTGCCTCCTGGGTTCGATTGAACTACTTTAGATTTAGACTTCTTATACTAATAACTAGAAGCATATTCTTAAAAACGCGTAGAATTCAGGAGAAATAATACTTTGCATAGTTGCAAATATTTTAGAGTTCTCAAAATCAACATTTTCTGAGTTTAAATTAACTTATGAACAGGTAGAAATCAGAAAAGTGATATGGAAGGTATTTTCTTGCTTCAAACAAATAGCAAATAAAAAGGGTTTACAATTTGAGAACTAAATAGACTCTAATGTTCCTAAGACTTTACTGTTAGACTAGACTAAGCTAATTTAAGTACTTATGAATATATTAGGTAATGCTATAAAATTCACCTCTAGAGGAATTGTGCTAATAAATATTAAATGAATTCCAGACCTTAATACAGTATCAGATAGAGACAAAATTAAATAAATACTTGTGGAAGAATTTTCCATCGATGATATTTTCTAAAGGCCAAAAATCTATAGTAAAGATTTCGATGATGAAATTTTCAAGTCTAATTAGTTGATTAGAAGTACTTAGATAATTCCCAGAGTTTAGCTTCTAAGATCGATATCAGAACTGAAAGAATAAAGCTCATTAAGTAAATTAATCAAGCCATTAAAAATTAAAAAGAAAAGTACTTTTCTCAAGGTAGAAAATCTAAATTTATGTGAGCCAAAGCTAAAATAGACTAATGAGAATTTTTATTAGTACACTTATGAAAAATAAGGTAAACTGATAATAGAAGTAAAAGACACTGGAATAGGAATTTCTAATCAAAACATTTAGAAGCTGTTCAAGCCTTTTTAATAAGCTAACGAAAATATCTAGAAGTAGTTCAAAGGTACTGGACTAGGACTTTGGATTTCTTAATAAATTTTGAATCAAATGGAAGGAAATATTAAAGTGACTAGTCATTTAGGCTTTGGAAGTATTTTTACTATTAATATCAATGCTTAAGTTTTAAAGTAAGAAAATGAAATGGAATTTTCATCGAGTTTCTTAATAACTCCTTAGAGGAGACTAAATGAAATGAATTGAACAGCTATCTTAGGTGATAAAAATAAAATCAGCTCAAGAGTTTTCAAAAGTAACCTCTAGAAAAATAAAATAAAGGTACTAGAAATAAAGAATGCAAAGGAACTAATCCAAGAATATAAAAAGTAAGAAAACTGCAATTTAATAATTTTAGAGTCTAAATATGATGAAATTGATGGAATTTCATTAGCTGAAGAACTCAGAAATATCTAAAAAGAAAAAGTAAAAAGAAACTAAAATAAAAGCAATGAAAAATTGTTTTTATACATTTTGATGATTAATATAGACTCTATAGAAATGGAAAGATTTTCCCTTTTAACTGATTAGATAGACAGGTTTATAACTAGACCCATCGAACCAAGATTAGTGTTAAGGTTGATTTCATCAGTTGAATAAAAAAGAAAAGAACTTCAGTTACGAATTAATGAGACAAGCACAAACTAACAAGAAATAGTACTATTAATAGATGATGATCAAATGGTACTTTAATGTTATGATGATATGCTAAATGCATTGTCAATAAAAAAGTGTTTAAAAGCTTGTAATGGTAAATAAGGAATAGAGATGTTCCAATAGAGTTTCTTAAATATAGGACTTATAATAATAGACTATGAAATGCCTGATATTAATGGAATAGAATGTGCAAGACAAATAAGAAAGTATTAAAAGTAAAGAAATTTAAGTTTTACTCCTATAGTTATATGTTCAGGAAATCAAGGAGAAGAATATGAGCAGCAATCCTAAAGCGTAGATGCTCTTTTTTATGTAAAGCCTCTAAACATAAAAAAGATTGAAGAGATTGTTAGGAATTGTAATTTGATATAGTGAGGCAAATTCTTAAATTTATTCAATTAAATAAATAAATTATAATCTGAAGTTGTCATTTAAATTCACAAATTTATACTCACAACTATAGCCTTAAATATAATATTTGAAAATAAGTTAAATAAATAAATTTCTTTATTACATTATAATGAATCATCTATAATATCATTTATGTTAAGAAATAGTGATAAAGCTTAAGTTTAGTTTTTTGGAGAAGTAAAAGTATAACTATAAATAAAGACTATTTATATATGAACATTTCTTAAGTACTTTATTTGTTTATACAGGGATATTATAATAAAAATAGCCTTAGGAAATAATTTTATAGACAAAAATTAGATTTAGTTAAGAAATTCAATTTCAATCAAATAAGTTAATAAATAGAAGAAGTATTAAAAACCAGGATCACCATAAATAGCATTTAGCCAGTCTTTAGAAGGTTATCCTTAATAAAGTAACTTAAATTAAAGAATTTATATAGCTTGTTTATTTAAAAAATGAAAAAGAAATATCATATTAACATTTTAATATCTGAGTCTGATTTTATCACTTAACATGTCATTATATCTTTAAATTCACTTACTTTGACCAAATTTATTATCATGGTTTTATTTGTTATTTAAGTTAAAAAAATATAAGTAAATTTCTTGTGACTTTAATAATTAAGTTTATCATCAGAATTAAAACCAAAATCTAAGTTTTTATTCCTTAAGGAAATAATTTCTTACTAGCTCTTGAGAATTTTATATTCTAGAGTAGTTTTAAATTGGTTTGATGTCTATTTTTAAATAATTTAAATTAAAAACTGAAAGAGTAAATTTTAAATAATTTAAAAATTATCTATCATTACCATAGAAATGGAAGAGAAGGTAGTTTGATAGAGATTTTCAGAAGTTAATGAAATCAAATGTATTTCTATTTTTGAAACTTGACATAATTTCTGCAGGAAAGAATTTAAAATATTAGATAAAAGCCAATTTGAAAGATAAACAAATATTAGGTACTTTGAATTGATTTGAACGATTATAAGTAAAAGATAATTGAAAAAGGGGAAAGAGATAATAATGAAAATAACGTTTAACTTAATAATTATATTTTTAGGATTATAACTAATGAAGAATTTTATTCCCAACTTAAAATTTTGGACAATAAATAAAAAAAATGAAAATAATGCGAAATCTTTTACTATGTTTTATCTATAAAATTCATCATAGCAACCTCCAAGATACATAATTTATAAAACAGATGTATTAGTTTATAAATTTGGACTATAAGCAAATTCTAAATTATAGCTATGACATTCCTTTTTCCTCGGTAAATTAATTTACCTTGTAAGATATTTAATTATAATTACTTAAACTAAGCATATATCCTAATTTCTTAGATAAGAGGAAATATTTTAACCTTTCTCCAAGTATGTTAGATTTAACTTTCCATTGTAGTTATATTTAATTATTTATCATTAGTCACATACTAGGCTATATATTCAAGCTATAAAGTTTTAAAATATCAATCTTAAATTCTTAAAAATCAAATATTTTAATATAGTTAAAGTAGTAGATTGCTATTATTAAAATAACTAATATAAATATTATTTATCCCTTTATGTTTTATTTGGAGATTCAATTTACACTAAATTTCTTAATTCTTGTTCTAGTAAATTACTAATAAAAAGCTTATGCTAATTTATTGATTATTCATCCTATACCATATGTTTCTATCTTATTTTTAATTATTAGTGAGTTTTGGATTTAAATGGACAAACTCTATGACAATAGCTAAGTTATTCCATTATTATATATTTAGGATAATAGAAATTTATTAAAAAGGAATAATTGTTAAAATGCTATTAGCTTTTATGAAAAATAAATATAAGTTATACTGTTATTATTTAAACATTAATAAATTGAGATGAACTTAGAAATAAATAAAGCAGTATATTAATAAAGGATATAAACTTAATGCTTATAAATAAAGATGGTATTTATATTTATGAAGCTTATAAGCAATGTAAGCATAAGTAAATTAGTATTAGCTTTAAATACATACTTCTATATTAAAATTAGCCGTATAAATACAACAAATTATAAATTCAGTTGTCTATTTTGATTTGATTCTGTCTGATTCTAAAATTCTTTCTTAACCTTAAGAAAGAATTAAATTAGACAAATAGAAGAGCTAAGTTTTTCTATATTTATGACATAATTCATTAGATTGAGTGAATAATCTCTCTTTATATTTCTAAGTATATGCTGTTTAATAAATATAGTGCTATTCATTTATAGCTAATTTCTTATTACTTTTTTATTTTATTTTTAAGTTTAGTAAATTTAATCTAAAAATAAAACTAAAACTTATAGTTGAAGATTTAGATTAATAAACAATCAAATAGAACAGAGGATTTATAAAGCTAGCTATTTAGTTAAAGTTATAGTTAAATGGCTAATTTAGATGCTTAGAATTGATTTAACTAAATAAAATAGAGAAATAAAACTAAATAATCTCTAATTTTTAAAGTTAAATCATCTATCAATTTGCTAAACAAAAACTAAGTTAAGATTATTATATAAACTAACTAAAATATAAATATATAAAGAGAGATAATAATTTATAGGATTAATTGAGTTTCATTAAACATCATATTTTCTAATACCATTAGAATCTATAACTTTTAAATTAATTTCTACTAAGTTTCTTAACCATCTTAGACTTATTAGCATTATGCTTATTTTACAATAAATTTCAATTTTTCTTAGCTTTTCTTAGTTTTATATAAGGGAGATGTTTTTTTATTTCGCTCTAAGATGATATATTATTATCATTTAATTTATCTACACTCCTATAAAGTTAAAAGCTTCAATTTTAACTACTTTTTGTACTTTTTATCTATTATCGCTATTCAAATTTGTAGAATATCTTTGATACTTTTAAAGTGTTAGACAATTATAACAAATTATTTCCCTTAAGCGAACTAGAGTTGATTATGATTTTATCAATTCGTTGATTGGACTTAACCAGCATTTAAGAGGAAATCTAAATAACTATTCAAAGTCAATTAGCTTTGCTAGATTCAAAACTTAATTCGAATTTTTCCTAGTCATTTTTAAGTAGCTTTAAATTTAAAAAAGTGAACATTCCGACAGACAGTTTTGGTCTACTTACTGTTTAATAAATTTGATCCTTTTGATAGAAAGCATTCAACTAAGACTCAAATCGAAGAGAACTATCTAATTCTAAGAAAAAGTTTTTCTAAATTGTTTAATTTTAGGAACTAAAACATATGGAATATATTTTAACATTTATATAAAACTAGTTATTGCTGCTCTATGTCTTGCTTAATAAGTATTACCATTAATTTAGTTTTTAGATTCAAAATTTCTAACTACCAGAGTAATGTGAATTATCATATTGATAAATTTTAAATATCACTGCCACTTTATCATTCTAGATTATCTATTTAATATTCAAATTATAAAGTTTTTCAGGAAAAGTGACCTTAATAATGAAACAATAAAATAGTTATGTAAATAAATTTTATCTAAATAAAAACTACAAATATAGATTATAAGCTGATCTTGATATTTTAAATTGAAAGTATATAAGAAAGTTAAGTAAATCTTAAATAAACATTAAATACTAAAGATAGATTCTAGATATTAGCAAAAAGAAAAGTCAAAGCTTGGAAAATTAAATTTTTACATAGACTGACTTCTGCATAACTTAAATTATAGCTATTCTAGAATAATTACCTTCTTAGATCTAATCATTAAATATTCAAGAATAGCTATAATTTGAGAGAAATAAGCGAATTTTATCCAATATTATCGAAAATAAAGTTAGGTGGATATTAATTCTTAGATAGAAACCTAAAAATTGATAAACAATCTGAAACTTTAAATTTAATTTTTAAATAATATTATATAAAATGGCTTCGAAGAAATAACAGAACTTTGAAAAAAACATTTAAACAGGAAAATTCTCTAAAAAATAAAAAAGCGAAATAATTACAATGAGTGAAAGTGAGAAATATGATTGATATGACGAACATTAACCACTTGGAAATCCAGAACTAAAAAAACTTCCGACACAAACTCAAATAGAAATATTATCTAAGTCATTAAAAATGTTTATGTTTAAAAATAGATACCTCACTGATAAAGTAGAAAAACTAATAACGTCTTTACTTGAGAAAAAATATTAATCATCATAAGAAATAGGAAACAAACTGGAACAAAGAATTCTTTAAATTTAATAATAAATTCAGGTTACGCCATTTTCGATTTAACAGAATTAATCAGATCCTATGGAAATAGAAAATGAAGCCTCAAATTAAAATAAACAGTAAACGTTTATTTAAAATAAGTAGTAAATTTAAATTAAATAAGTGTTACAGGAATAATAGTTTAAAAGAAGAATAAAATGCTACGTGTGCAATAAATAACACCAATAAAAATACTACTACTAACTAAGCGAAATTTAAAGAAAGAATAAATAAGATATTTTTAGAAAACTATTTAGGATATATCCAACATAAAACGGAAAAATTTATAGAAAAAAATTCTTTAATTCAAATCTTAATCCTTGGATAAATAATCAGGAACGCTAAGTGCAAGACCAAAACTATTCCGAATATTAAAGGATGGTGCACAAATTAAGTGCTACACCGCCTAACTAAGCCTAGTAAGAATTCAAGACAAACTAATAGAGACAAGCTGATAGAATAGATCAGATGGCTGACTACTAAGGCTTTAACAAAGCTTTTTAACTTTAACTTTAATTTTATTAGAAAATTGAGTTTAAGCTAATAATATTCTATAACAGGCTATATAAAACAAAAAAGGATATCTGAATGTGGTAGAGATGGTGCGCTCATCAGTGATAAACCTCGCGATAGTTTATTTTTTAAAAGATTCTAATGAACAACTAACGGAAAACCAAAAATGAAAAAGCAATAAAAGTAAAGCAAATGGAGAAAGATAAAACCAAAGTCATACTTTAACAAGAAAATAATGAATTACTCTCGGCTATGGTGTCAACTGATCAAATAATGAGAATATACGAGAATACTTATAAAGAATTATCATATGTAGTTGCTTTTTATTTATTTAAATTATTATTATGAAAGTAAAGCATGAGATGGATAGACTGCTGTGGAATAAGTTGCAATTGATGGCTTTAGGGACTTATTAAGGTAAGAATATGTTCAAGGAATTGCAAAGCTTACAGTTAAATCTAATGGTATGTTGTTCATGCTATTTAATAACATGGAAAATTGTACTAAATATGCATGCAAAAAAGTATGAAAGTTCAAGGGCAAAAATGTCAATTAAATATAAAAATCTGCAATTATAGTATGAACGTACACAATTTATCCCATATTTTTAAAATCAAATGAAATTTCAAATATTAATGAAGTTAAGGAAGCCTGAAAAGATATAAAGAGGCTAGGGGAATGTAATCTAGGCATTTCCGAGCACAACTATATACAATACAAATGAAATGTTTGGAATTCTTGGAGGTATTTAAACCTCTTATCCGTCAGCCTCTAGATTGATTTAGAGGCGAAATGTAAAAGTTTAAATAATTCTACAACTCTTCTCTTTGCTATACATACTGTTACTGAGGTTCCATTAATCTAGATAATGATTGATATTGTATATTTTTCCAAATTAACTGTAATATAATCTTTCTCTTTCTCATTTTTGTTTTAGTTGCTGTTGTATGTTCTTTCTATTCTCCAACTTCTTCTAGTAGTTTCAGTATTTTTTTAATTTTTGAAATTTCTAGCATCCTTTCTATAGATTCATCCTAGAATTACAATAATAACATCTTTTTTATTCTTGCTTAGGTTTAAATCTTGAGTTCTTTTCTCCTTCGATTATCTTTGGGATAATTCCTTATACTTGTAGGTCCATTAACACTGCGATTTTTGCTGGTTTACTTCTATTTTGTTGACCAGTTCTTTCTAGTTCTATTGTTAGTGCTATGATTAATTTTCAGGCCTTGTGAATATTTCAAAATGCGTTAATATCTCTTTCTTAGGTTATGAGTCTAGATTCTATTTTCTCTGCAATTTCAAGATTTTCCATTAACTTCTTATTGTCTTTCTTCTACTTTTTGGTCTCTTTCTGGAGATCCAGAACCACTTTAATATAAAAATTGGAATATAAATCAGAAAAATGAGAAAATAACAAGGACAAAATACGCACTTCTAAAGAGATAAGAATTTTAGATTAAATTTGAAAGATATATATGAAAGCTAGTAGGAAGAAGAAATAAGTACCTAGAATTGAGAAAAATTGCAAATGATGAAGAAAAAAGGTGGAGGGAGGGGTGCAAAAGATAGTCAAAACAATTAAAAATAGTAGGAACAATTTAAAAACTCAAAAATAACGAAAAGGAGAAGGAGAAGTTTCAAAAAATATAGTAAACAAACCAAAGCTATCATAAAGGAAGGTAGGAAAGGAGTGAAATAATTGATAAAAAAATATAATGAGAATATAAAAAGCAAGAAAGAAAGATTAAAAAGTTAATTTAATCACTTTATTGATAATTTAAACAAAGAATACTTGACAGAAGAGTGGAAAAAATTAAAAAATTGTTTAAAGAAAAATAACTAATGAATACCATTATTATAAAAAGATATATTATTTAATATACATGGTAAAATTATATGAAGAAGGAGACAGAACTTTACTTGATAAATTTATAAATTAAAATATAATGGAGGTGTATGTGTATGAAATACAAGAAAGCCTTTACCAAACAGCAAAATGAAAAAGCTGAAATTTATGGAATTAAAACAGGGACAATTTTTTCAAGAGGTTAATAATTAATAGAATAACATGTAGAATGATAGCATAAATATTAAGGGAAAAAAAATACCATTAGAAATGAAGGAAAAATATATAGCATTTTTATTAAAAAGGAGAATATATGAACCTTTTGAGATGTATACCGATTGCCTTTAATAATATACTTCATAAGTTATAAATACATGGATTTTTTAGGAAAAGTAAAGTTATTTACACAAATATGCAAGTGAATATTAGCACTTTTCAAAAAAGGTAAATATTGTGCATTATAAGTTTTAACTTAAGAAAAATATAAAAATGAGTATTTAATAATAATAGAGATACTTTGTAATATCTGTCGATTTCAGAAAGCATATGATTCAGTCTAGAGTAGTAATATATGATAGATATTAAATTAATTATAAGTAACGAGGCAACATATTATCATACTAGCTATTTTTTATTATGAAAATAACATTAAAATAAAAATAAATAATATAATAGCAGAAGCTTTCTAGATAAATAAAGATGTAAAACAGGTAGCACAACATCACCAAGATTATTTAGCTTGATAATTAAATCCTTTTCACTGACTAGAAAACAAGATATTACAAAGGAATACAAAAATAAAGAAGGATATATATAAGAAGGTAATTAAAGCTGCTATGCTTGTTAGATTAACTTAGACTAGTAAGTGAAATAAAGTAAATTGAGAAATTAATTTCAAATTTTCAAAATGAGCGGTTAAACTCAACTGTAAATTGAAGGAAGAAAATAAATAGAAAAATATTTAAAACATAATAAGCATAAAAACCTTGAGAATGGAAGAATTAAAGCTTTTAACATATGGACTATATAAAAAAGAAAGTATAAACTTTAAAAAACATATGGTAAATAGAATGGAAACAGCGAAAAGATATAAATTTTAGCTATAGGAAAATTATTGAAAAAAAGGAATAAAGCCATATAACGCAGGAATGATGACTAATGCTTTTGTGAAGTCAGTTTTTATTTGCAGAACAAAATCAGTTCCATATTTCGAAAAATTTGCAGGTAAACAAATAATGAATTCATTAGAAAAATAAAGAGAATATCTTTGCGAGCAATAAAAATTAACCTTGTTGTATATACAATGAGATACTGGAACATGTGCTATAATTCATGAAATTTAAACAATATTCATGATAGAAAAATTTTAGATTAAGAAGTAAACTATTAGAAAGGTAAGGAAAAGCACTTGAAATATTTATGGGAAAATTAAGTAGAGAGAAAAACTTCATATTTAATAATATTGCAAGGTGATAAAAATAGAATAAAAATAAAAAAAGAAAATATTTTTATAGAGGATGAATAAAACCTTAAGAAAGAAAAATAAAATATCAGTTGTGCAATATGAGAACACAAAGTTTATGAAAAGGATAGGTGAAGAATGGACAAGAAGAGGACAACACTCCAAGCTAGAAGGTATTGATTCGACTAGTTTCTATTAGGGCCATCAAATTATTTAAGATATAATAAGTATAGAAAAGAATAAATATACTATATATTTAGACTATAAACAAGTTGCGATAGTAGTTAGGATTGTCTAGAAATAAGACATTTAGTAGAAACAAGTAAATGCCTTTTTTGTGATAATTTAAAGGAAGGTGAAAGACATATATGGAAGGAAGGAAAATATAAATTAATAACTTGGAAAAGATAGTAATAAGTTGGATGGAGATGTAATTATTCGACGTTGTAACAGGAATAGTCAAATTTAAATAATTTATTAGAAGATAAGAATTAGAAAAATGAAATAAAATAGATTTAGAAAATAAAGAATTGGATATATTATAGAAAAAAGACATAAAAAAGAAAATACTATAAAACAAAGAAATAGGTAATATTATAGCTGGTAAATAATATTTCTTTGGAGCTTATAAAAACTTAATATAGAGGAAAATATACAGAGAAGAAGACTATTAGAATGAAATAAAGAAGAAAATTACTTAATTTTGGAAAAAAAAACTTTTAAAAGAAGGTAAGTAAAAGACAGATTTTTAAAAATAGAACAACGAAGAAATGGAAGACGCGAAAAAGATTGAAGAAGAACCTCTTATCTCAAAAAGTATTTTTGAAGGAATTGAGATATAAATTTCATTTAAGAGCTGAGTGCCAGTGAGGTACTATAAGCACTATTATCTAAAATTTTTTAATATTTAACTAACTTTACATTCCTATTAATTTTGCCTCTCTAGAGTAGAATATTTTTGTTTTAAAGGGAGAATTGTAATGATATATATAAAATGACACCTAAGAAATAAAGACCTCTCCCTCTCCAATAAAATTTAATATTTCGAACAAGACTTTGCCAAAGATTTTTACCTTTTTCAGATAGAGAATCCTAATTTAGCAAAGAATATTAATGAGTTCTATCAACAAATAAAATCTAATCAACATTATGGAATTTTTTAACCTAAAAAATCTATACTACGATAGAAAATAGCTCTAAACTCGTCCCTGTAACAAATTTTAAGAAGAATCTCATTGATGATTAAATCGTAAATGAAATTTAAAGTTCTAGAAACTCTTGCCAGAACAACTATAATAAATCAGTGACCCAATGGATATAAAGCAACAACAACCACTAGCATAAGAGATTTCCAACAAGAGAGTAATTGTATGTCGATACTGTAAGCGGGCAGGGCATAAAGTACGAAGCTGCTACAAATTTTAATAAAAGTAAAAAAGAATAATAAATATTTTATGTTATATACTTTAAAATTTGTTCATAATAAAACAAAAATAAATTTCTCTTTTATGGATTTATTAAACTATTTCAGAAGGAAATTAAATTAAATTTTATTAACTTTTTTTATAGCATCCTCAAAATATAATTGATCTTCTACTTTTATAACTCTATAATGCTTAAACTTATGAAAATTTTATGATTTTTTAATCTTTTTTATTAGATCTAATCTAGTAGATTTAAAAATGGTTTTCACTTAATATTCCTATAGAATGAAGATAAAGAAATATCTGATTTAAAGTATAGGTCATAAATATTTCTGAAGGTTACATAAGTTTGCAATGATAAAAATTTTCATTCTTTAAACTATCAAACGATTAAATGAGGCCAATTAATTTTTTGCTCTAAAAAGACATTAAAATTTGAATTAGTTTTCCTAAATTACTGTAGCTATTGCTAAATAAGAATATAATGGTTCAATTATGTAGAGCAATCCATTTTCACCTTCAACCATATAAAAATTGTTCTTAGAAGAAATTAGATCATCCATCATAAATTAAAGATAATTTTCAACATTTTCCTTAAAAAATAATTTTAAAAAAAGTTAAAAAGCTTTGTTAAAGCCTTAGTAGTCAGCCATCTGACCTATTCTATCAGCTTGTCTCTATTAGTTTGTCTTGAATTCTTACTAGGCTTAGTTAGGCAATGTAGCACTTAATTTGTGCACCATCCTTTAATATTCGGAATAGTTTTGGTCTTGCACTTAGCGTTCCTGATTATTTATCCAAGGATTAAGATTTGAATTAAAGAATTTTTTTCTATAAATTTTTCCGCTTTATGTTGGATATATCCTAAACAGTTTTCTAAAAATATCTTATTTATTCTTTCTTTAAATTTCGCTTAGTTAGTAGCAGTATTCTCATTGGTGTTATTTATTGCACACGTAGCATTTTATTCTTCTTTTAAACTATTATTCCTGTAACACTTATTTAATTTAAATTTACTACTTATTTTAAATAAACGTTTACTGTTTATTTTAATTTGAGGCTTCATTTTCTATTTCCATAGGATCTGATTAATTCTGTTAAATCGAAAATGGCGTAACCTGAATTTATTATTAAATTTAAAGAATTCTTTGTTCCAGTTTGTTTTCTATTTCTTATGATGATTAATATTTTTTCTCAAGTAAAGACGTTATTAGTTTTTCTACTTTTTCTACTTTATTAGTGAGGTATCTATTTTTAAACATAAACTCTTTTAATGACTTAGATAATATTTCTATTTGAGTTTGTGTCGGAAGTTTTTTTAATTCTGGATTTCCAAGTGGTTAATGTTCGTCATATCAATCATATTTCTCACTTTCACTCATTGTAATTATTTCGTTTTTTTATTTTTTAGAGAATTTTCCTGTTTAAATGTTTTGTTCCAAGTTCTGTTATTTCTTAGAAGCCATTTTATATATATGGTTCATAATAAATATATAATGCAATGTTCCTGCTTCAAACTTATAACTCCTTTAGTATATAGTTTTTTTAATTTTTATTCTTAAAAGAATTTCAAAAATCACTTTAACCTGTCCTAGATGAATAACTTCAAGCATAATTATAAAATTTCAGATTTAGGAGAACCTGGAGATCAAAAAATTTAATAATATGACATAACATATTAATGTGGAATTACGTTTATTTGATTTGCAAAGAAATAAAATTTTAATGATAAATAAAATTATTCGTTCCAATCAATTTGAATCTTCATTATCATAAATCTTGATGATTTTAAGTTTGTTTTCTTTATATTTTCTTATAGATAAAATCCTTATCATTTTCTATTTAATTAATTAACTGCTTATTAGATAGACAGCTTCTTTATTTATTTTAAATATTTTTTACTTTAGAGCAAACCTTATAGATTGCAATAAATTATAAATAAATGTTTTCATACATTTTCTATTATTCTCTATCCTTTTATTTTAAATTGGTATAATTTCTTAATTTATGTCCTAAATTCTTGCAGTATCAACACACCCTATTCTTCGGTAGAGAATTCCTTTTATTGAAGTTATTATTCTATCTATTTCAATTGGATCATTAAGCATATAGAGTTATATTGGCTTTAAATTTATGTTATTTTAGATTTCCCTTACGATCTATTCGGCCTGTAAGATTATTTCTTAAATTGGCTGCAAATAAGGATTTAGAGCTATTTCTTACCGTAAAATTGTGTTTTTTGACTTTAAAATTTTCATAGAATTTATTAAATTATTAATTCGTTAAAAATGATTCCTTATAGCCTTTGCTAATTCATATTTTTCCATCTAAAGCTAGTAAAGATCAACAACCACATCCTACTAAGAGTTATTGGATTCTGTTAGAGAGATTTTTTATTTATTAGACGACATTTTATGTTATATATAATAAGGAACTATTACTGTAAGTTAATTTAATATTTTATCTAGCATTCTCTTTCTGTTTATTGCTCTTTTCTTTTATAATTATTATAGCAAAATTTTAATTTATTGCTATAATAAGATAATTATATATAAATAAAGTTAATAGCAAAGGGTTTATTCTTACACTTATCTAATTAAATCTATATTAACAATTTAAACTTCAGATAGTACTAGGTTTGGTATGATTTATTAAATGTAAGCTATTTATCAAATCTTAAGATCTTTTTATTATTTAAAATAAACTATTAGACTTTACTAAACCAATCCCTTATTTAAAAGAAAGTATTCTATAATTTTGCAAGTAGACTTAATCAATGGATTAGAGCACGATGTTGTGGAAATCGAAGCCGGAGTTAAAGTTTCTGATCCGAGACTTAATTTTTAGAAATTAAATTTGATAAAAGTTATAAAAAGCAGATATTATTCTAAAATATAAATAAGAGAGTCATTAGGATATACATAACACTTAAAAACTTAATGCAAAAGTGACCTGATAAATAAATAAATTTCTATTACTATAAAAAATACTCAAAAATTCCTTTTTATTTATTCAAAGATATTTGCAAATATATTTGTATCTAAGCCACAAGACATACTTTATCTTTCATAGAAACCTAACATAATAGACAGGCTATTGTATAATATCTTGCAATAAAGTTAAATATCTCTCTTATATTAACTTAAGTATTTAGTTGGTTTTCTAAATAAATCTACAAGCAAATTTATTAAAAATGTAATAAGTAGGATAAGATATAAATGATAGGACTATTTGTAAGAGACATAGTGTATTTATCAAAAATCATTTATCTTTCTTTTATCTTACTAATATATCTTATTTTTAACTACAATGCTCACTAAAAATATTTTAATTAGAAAATAATTTAACTTAGAGAGCAAAGCTTCATAAATAAGAATCAATTTTCCAAATTTAAAATTCTAATAAATTGAAATAAGTAAATAGCTTTTAAGGACGCTGATATTTCTAATTATGCAAATAAATCCTAATAATATTATAATAAGATAAAAATATAAAACAATTATCTAAAAAGGAAAAAAGAGAAAATTTTAATTTTAAGTTGTGTAAAATTACTAAAATATAGGAAGACATAAATCTTTCTAGTGAATCATTAATTAAGCTATAATAATAAATTTAACAATTAAAAATATTAAAATTTAAATAAGCTAAATTAGGAAATTTATTATTAAAGCAAATTTTTTATTTATAGCTTAAACTTTAGAGCTGATCATTGCTGAACATTTATAGTGAAATAAGGAAAAAATTATTATTCATAGAGTTTGATTTAGTTTGCAGAGCTAGCTACTTCAAAGTAAAGTGAAAATACTGATTTTGAATTAGATTATAAATAATGATATAATTGATTCTATTTTATAGTTAATACCTAAGTTAAGAATACTTTAAGATATAAATAATTTACAATTGTAATATAAAGTCATAGAATAAAATAAATTATGTAACACGACCTATATTTCCTGGTTATACTTTTGAATGTGATTTAGAATTTGATTTAATTCATTTTATGCTAAAGGTAATAAAAATAAAATGTATAATTAAAGTATAAAAATAAATTTACTCTTAAGTTTCATTTATACTCTATTATCCTTAAGATAAGCAGCTAGTTTTTAGAAACAATAGCTATAAGAACTTAAATATGATATGTCTTTAAATTATATATCAACTCTATAGAAAATTTACAATATTTATACATGATTCTCTGATTTTTTGTTTTACTTGTATGAAATTAAATTTTTTGTATTTTTTAAAGTTTTAATTGTCTCTTACATCTAAATGTTATAGTTAATTTAATTTAAAGTCGAATTGTCATATAGCTTATTCATAATTGTCTAAGTAAGATTTTTATGTGTCCTTGAATGATGGTTAGTATAAAATTTTAACTATTAACCTAACTTTATTTAATTTTTTTTCCAAAGAATAATAAATAATTATTTTAGTGGATTTATGCAAAATATCAAGTGATACACTTCAATTAAGCTACGTTAGTATTTTACTAGTTTTAGGTTCATTTATTTTTTTATTTTTTATTCCTAGGAATTCTAAAAATTATCCTAAATAATTTTATAAATCTCATCTGACTCTTATTTCACAACTAATTTTGCATTCCATTTATTTCTAAGCTACAAAAAGTAAATACATATCCATATATTGATTTAGCCTTAAAATCTAATAAAATATACCTATTTATTAATGAATATTGTCTTATCTATTTTATTGGATAAAATTAATAACTAGGATACTTTCCTAAGTTGATATATTTGCTTAGTGTTAGCCTAATTATTATTTACACTATACTTAAATATTTCTACTTTAATTAGAAATTAAAGCTAAACCAAATTTAAAGCTAATTATTTATTTATTCTTTACCTTTCGTTCAATCACTTTAGGCTATAAATTATATAAGTCTCTTTCAGATCAAATTTGCTTAAGACTAAGTTATTAAATCCTCTTGCTGTTTATATAGATTAGTAGATGAAATAAATTTCTAGTATAACTAAATATATCACTCAATATCTAAATAAAGAGGATTGAGCAGAGTTGAAATAACTATAATTAATATATTATGGGAATCTTCTAATAATGCTTGGAAATTTAAGGACTAATTATTTAGAATGGGCTATTAAGAAGTGTTTTGAGCTTGAAAAATTACCTCCTATTAGCTTTCTTTTAAGTAATAACTAAAATTTAGTTTCTCATTTTTGTGATGATTACATTGAATTAGTTATAGATTACTCCTACTATTTAGTTATTTTTATTTTTCAATAGTAATTTCATCATTCCTTTAGGAGCATTTTATTTCATAATGACTAAAATTTTAAGTTTTTTTAACTCTTAGGTATAAATTAATAAACATTAAAACTATTATTTTAAAACGGTATAGAATCTTCTATTAAGAGCTAGCTACTTCATTGCTAATTTTATTAGCTATGAAGACTTTTAAGTGAATAAGTTTAACTTATATAAGAATAATATTACAACTAGTGTTTATTCTTTTAAATTAAATAAATAGCTTAAGTAGGAATGCAACTGCCATATAATTATAAAGATAAATTATTTAAAGTAGATTAAGATTTTAATTATTTAAGCTAGAATTTAACTAATTATATAAAAAATGTCCTAACTCTTCGGAATCTGGCATGCGAAAGAATCTCCTAATGATATATCGGAAATTATCACCTAAAAGAAAGTAGACTAGGTAATTATCTTAGCCTTCATAATTTCCTTAGTAAAATCTGGTCTCTTTTTATTTAATTTTATTATAGTAGGGAATATTGGAATTGAAGCTCTCTTGATACCTTTCTTAGATCTGGTAGTTCCTTTACTAACGTTAAAAAAGACATAAAAACTATAGCTAATGAACTTCTCGTTTATAATAGTAGCTTTTATAGAATTCATTCTTCACTAGAAAGGCCTCCTAAGCAGTTATTTCTATATTAACGTTTCCTTTTAACCTTTAATATCTTTGGTTTTAAAGAACTCATATACTGATTCAATATTCTCTGTAATGTTTTGATGAATAATTGTTTATTTATTTAAAAACATAAATAAAATTACCTAGAACTAAGCAAGCAGCATTAGCTTACCCTATAATTGCATTCAAGCTATTGAATATGAATAAATAAAAGAGTCAAGTTGTAGAGACAGCTACTTGAATGATTATTGGTTATAAAGTTATGCTATTTTAATAATAGTAACTACTAACTTTTTGTTTTAGGTTAGGATATAATAATTAACCTCTTTCTTATATAAAATGTAGAGCTTAAATGAAGAGTAACTCAAGCAGAAAGACTAATTCTTTGCAGCTCAAATTCATGAATTGAGAAATCCTCTCAACTGCCTCCTGGGTTCGATTGAACTACTTTAGATTTAGACTTCTTATACTAATAACTAGAAGCATATTCTTAAAAACGCGTAGAACTCAGGAGAAATAATACTTTGCATAGTTGCAAATATTTTAGAGTTCTCAAAATCAACATTTTCTGAGTTTAAATTAACTTATGAACAGGTAGAAATAAGAAAAGTGATATGGAAGGTATTTTCTTGCTTCAAACAAATAGCAAATAAAAAGGGTTTATAATTTGAGAACTAAATAGACTCTAATGTTCCTAAGACTTTAATGCTGGACTAGACTAAATTAATTCAAGTACTTATGAATATACTAGGCAATGCTATAAAATTTACCTCTAGAGGATTTGTGCTACTAAATGTTAAATGAATTCCAGACCTTAATACAGTACTAGTTTAAGACAAAGATAAATAAATTCTTGTAGAAGAATTTTCCATCGAGGATATTTTCTAAAGACCAAAAAGTACAAATTAAGATTTCGATGACGAGGCTTTCAAATCTAATTAGTTGATTAGAAGTACTTAGCTAACTCCCAGAGTTTAGCATCTAAGATCGATATCAGAACTGAAAGAATAAAGCACATTAAGTAAATTAATTAAGCCATTAAAAATTAAAAGAAAAAGTACTTTTCTCAAAGTAGAAAATCTAAATTTATGTGAGCTGAAGTTACAATAGACTAATGAGAATTTTTATTAGTACACTTACGAAAAATAAGGTAAACTGATAATAGAAGTAAAAGACACTGGAATAGGAATTTCTAATCAAAACATTTAGAAGCTGTTCAAGCCTTTTTAATAGGCTAATGAAAATATCTAGAAGAAGTTTAAAGGTACTGGTCTAGGACTTTGGATTTCTTAATAAATTTTGAATCAAATGGAAGGAAATATTAAAGTGACTAGTCATTTAGGCTTTGGAAGTATCTTTACTATTAATATCAATGCTTAAGTTTTAAAGTTAGAAAACGAAATGGAATTTTCATCTACTTTCTTAATAACTCCTTAGAGGAGATTAAATGAAATGAATTGAACAACTATCTTAGGTGATAAAAATAAAATCAGCTCAAGAGTTTTCAAAAGTAACCTCTAGAAAAATAAAATAAAGGTACAAGAAATAAAGAATGCAAAGGAACTAATCCAAGAATATAAAAAGTAAGAAAACTGCAATTTAATAATTTTAGAGTCTAAATATGATGAAATTGATGGAATTTCTTTAGCTGAAGAACTCAGAAATATATAAAAAGAAAAGGTAAAATGAAGCTAAAATAAAAACAGTGAAAAATTGTTTTTATACATTTTGATGATTAATATAGACTCTATAGAAATGGAAAGATTTTCCCTTTTAACTGATTAGATAGACAGATTTATAACTAGACCCATCGAACCAAGATTAGTGTTAAGGTTGATTTCATCAGTTGAATAAAAAAGAAAAGAACTTCAGTTACGAATTAATGAGTCAAGCACAAACTAACAAGAAATAGTACTATTAATAGATGATGATCAAATGGTACTTTAATGTTATGATGATATGCTAAATTCATTGTCAATAAAAAAGTGTTTAAAAGCTTGTAATGGTAAATAAGGAATAGAGATGTTCCAAAAGAGTTTCTTAAATATAGGACTTATAATAATAGATTATGAAATGCCTGATATGAATGGAATAGAATGTGCAAGACAAATAAGAAAGTATTAAAAGTAAAGAAATTTAAGTTTTACTCCTATAGTTATATGTTCAGGAAATCAAGGAGAAGAATATGAGAAGCAATCATAAAGCGTAGATGCTCTTTTTTATGTAAAGCCTCTAAACATAAAAAAAATTGAAGAGATTGTTAGGAACTGTAATTTGATATAGTGAGGCAAATTCTTAAACTTATATAGATAAATAAATTATAATCTGAAGTTGTCATTTAAATCCACAAATTTATACTTACAACTATAGCCTTAAATATAATATTTGGAAATAAGTTAAATAAATAAATTTCTTTATTATATCATAATGAATCATCTATCATATCATCTTATGCTAAGAAGCAAATATAAAATAAAGCTTAAGCTTTTTTTCTGGACTAGTAAAATATAACTAAAAATCAAAATTATTAATATATGAAGTCAAAATAAAACAAAAATATGGATCAAACAGTTTCAGAAGGGAGCGAAATCAAAATTCATTATAGTTATAGCTGAAAGATAAATATAATATAATTTATTTGATATTAATATCTAAAGAGTTTAGCTAGTTTTCAAAGTGATATTATCATGAAAATTGACTTAGGAATAAGTTTTAGTGATTAAAACTAGACTTTAATTAAAAAAATGTATTTCAATTAAATAAATTAATGTATAGAGCTGAAGTGTTAAATATTAGGTTTATGTAAAACATTTAACTAGTTTATATAAGGAAAAAAGTTATTCTTCCTAACTGATATTTTCAATAAATAAATTTTGAGATGGGAATTTATATAGCTTTACTTTTCTAAAGGTGAAAAAGAAATATAACATTTGCATTTTGTTAATTGAATCTGATTTTCATCACTTGACATATCATTTTACCTTTAAATCTACTTGGTTTGATTAGACTTGTTGGCGTATTTTTATTGCAATTGAAGTTAAAAAAATGTAATTAAATTTCTTGCTGATTTTAATAATTAAGCCTCTCATTATAATTAAAAGTAAAAAATCTAAGTTTTTAATTCCTTAGAGATATAGTTTCTTAATGACATTCTTAGAATTTGTTAACTCTAGTGAAATTTTAAAATAGCTTGATGTCTATTTTAAAAATACTTTAAATGTAATACTTAAAGAAATAAACTTAAATATATTTATAATAATTAAAGAAATGGAAGAGAAGGTATTTTGATAAAGAGCTTTAGAAATCAATTATATTTTATTTATTTCTATTTTTTAAATTAGGTACCATTTCTGTAGAAAACAGCTCAAAATATTACATAAAAGATACTTGGAAAGATAAAAAAGGTATCAAGGTGCTTCAACTAAATTTATATAACTATAATTAAAAGAAATTGATAAAGAAAAGAGATAATAAGAGCAATTACACCTAATATAATATGCCTTGCTTGCTATAAATTATGAAAATGTATATTTCATATATAAGCTTTATAAATAAGGAAAATAATAATTTGATGTCTAAACTTATCTTTTACAATATCTGTCAAATTTATCTTAGCAACATTCATTATAGATGCTTGTTAAAATATTTGTATTAGTTTTAAAACTAGCATAGACTATAAATAAATTCTAAATTATAGCTAAGATTATCCCTCTTTCTTAGTAAATTAATTTCATTTTTAGTTATATAAGCATACTAGATTAAACATGTATGTATCCTAATTTCTTAGATAATAATAAATAATTTAATCTTTCTTCAAATAATTAGTACCATTGTAGCTATATAAAGCTTATTTAGTCACAAGCTCAGATATATAATGAAACTATAAAGGTTTTAAATATAAATCTTAATATCTTATATAATATTTTCATATAATACAAACCATTAGTTACTATTATTAAAATAGTTAACATAATAGAATTTATTCCTTTATGCTTTATTTGGAGATAAATTTACACTAATTTCTTTCTCTTATCTTTGCAAATGATACTAATAAAAGCTTTAAAGTTAGTTTATTGATTACTTTATGAAATACCATATATATCTATTTTAATTTAAATTAAGCTGCTATTTTAAATTAAACTAAATTTAGATAATAGAAGTTAGTTTCTGATTTAAATATACAGTTTCTATGATAATAGCTAAGTACTCCATTATATCTATGTAGGATAATAGAAATTATTAAAAGGAACTATTATTAAAATGATATTAGCCAATTTTATGAAAAATAAGTGGAAGTTATATTACATTGGTTTAGACATTAATAGGTTGAAATTAAGATAAATAAATTTAAGTTGTGTATTAAATAAAAAATCTAAACATAACGCTAGTAAATATCGATGGTATTTATATTTATGAAACTTATAAGCAATGTAAGCATAAGTAAATTATTATTAGCTTTAAATACAACTTAAAAATAAGAATAGCAGTGTAAGCATAATAAATTATAAATTTGGCTGCCTATCTTTATTTAGTTTTATCTTGCTCTAAAACTTGTATGTTAACCTTAAGAAGGAATTAAAATAACGGAGAGTTAAGCTTTCTCTATCTATGGGATTTTTATTAGATTGGATAAATTTGCATATTATAGTTCTGAATTTATGTTGGTAAATAGATAAAATAGGTATTCATCTATAAGCAGTTTTTATCGGTTTTGATTTATTCTAAGTTTTAGTAAATTTAATCTAATAAAAATAGAAGTTTAATTAAAAATTGATAATAATACAATTATTAAAAAGAACAGAGGATAATAAAACTAGCTAGTTAGTTAAAATTATAATTGAGTTGCTTATTTGAATGCTTAGAATCTATTTAACTAAATAAAATAAATAAAACTAAATCATTTCTAATTTTTATAATTATATCCTCTATCAACTATCTAAAGTAATTATAAGTTAAGATTTATATTCAAAATAACTAAGCTTGGAGTATATAAAGAGAGGTAACAGCTTATAGAATCAGCTTAATTTATATGAAATAACCTTGCTTTGCCGACGAAAAATGTTGAGTATTTTTTATTGAATTAAGGTAATTTTGGAAAATAAAGTGGATGAGATATATAAATTTGATAAAAGAGCAATGTAAGTTACTCTGGCATTTAGAATTTTGAATTAAAAACTAATTAAATAGTAATACTTATAAAACAATGTATAAAAGTATATCAACAATAATCTAATCTATTCTAACTAGCAAAGTATATCATTTTCATTTTCTTCCTTTCAATTTTATTCAAAAGCTCTTATATGTTCTTAAGTTTACTATGTTCAAACATAAGATTTAAATTTATTTGTAGCTCTTCTGAATAATAAGCTTGCAAAAGTATAAAAAGCAATTATTAAAACTCTCTGATCTGATTTAGTTATATTACAATATTAATTATACTATTGAAAATGCGAGGATGGATTTAAGATATTAGCAATTGATTAAATTTTATCTTATTTTAAAGAAAAATAAATTTATAACTAAAGCTAGTGAAGATTATTCTGTCTATAATTAGTATAGTGCTTATTGTTATTATTTCTCTAATTATTAAACTATTAAAATATATACCTGCTAAAATAGCACTAAAGCAGTCATGCTTTTATTAAAAAGCTTATCAATAAAAATTATATCTTAGTTATTTAAGTTTGATTATTAAAGACTAGCTGCTATTATTAGAACTATCATTAAGTTAAATTTCATTTAATAGTAAATATATTATTAGCTTTATTTTAACTTATAAATAGATTAACTAAGCATTATAATTATCCAAAACATAAACTAAATTTAGTATTTATAGAAATGCTGAAGACTAGAATTTAGCTTTGTCTTTTAAAAAGGTGATGATGATCTAACTAAAAAATAGAATATGTGAATTACTTTTATTATAAGCAAAATAAATAAATAAGTTTCTTAGTAAGAATCATTTTAATTTATACCATTTATAATTAATAAATAAAAATTCGCAAATTATTAAATCAAAGAGAAACTTTTTACAACTAATCAAAAATTATCTTTAATCTGTAAGAGTTTGGAAAAAGCATTTTATTACTCTCAGAATGTTCTTATCAAATATTTTTCTTCCTTGTAATCATGAGATTTTATTTAAAATGTTTTTTAAGAATTTAAAATTAAGCTGATAAATATCATTTTTTATCCTCTGGTCGTCTCCTAATTTTCTTCTAAGTGTATTTAATTCATAAAAATTTCTGGACCAACAAATAGATTGCTTTTAGGGTCTTATAATGTATGAATTTCCATCGAATTAAAAAATAGTTTTTAATAGTCTAATTCATCTTAATTATTTGACTACAAATTTCTTTAATAATGATTCAAATATTTCTAAATCTCAACTAGATTATATGCATAAATAAACTAATATCTTTTTGACTATTTTTTGCTATAATTACCTATATCAATCTATAATTCTACTTGAATGTAATTTTATATCTATTTTATTATTAATAAGCTCTAGCTTATTATATGCTAAATCTTAAATTTATAAAATGCTATATATATCTATCGAATATATATATTAAGGCTCTTTCAATTTGTGTTGCTTATAAGTATCATAAGCTTTTAAATGGTATCCGATAATCACGCTTTTTATATTAATTCTTTATCTGCTAAAGTGGAACTTTAAGGGATTCTTAATATTCAGAGTAGAATTATTGTCAAAAAAATAAATTTTATTTCAATTTTATAGAGGTGATTTAACAATTATTGCTATGAAGCTAACTTTATTTTTCCTTTACATTTAGCATTATCAAGTATGTCTTTAGTTTTAGTCTAGTTTATGTTCGTGCTTTTTGCTTTCTTAGATCTCTCTTTAAGGATTGACTTTTTACCTTACTAATTGCATAACTTTTAATTTTAGTATCTTAAGTATAAAAAGATATTTCTAAACCTGCATCTGTTTTTCTCTAAACTAAACACTTTAATTTACTAATAAAAAAAAAAGCTACCTTATATCTACCAAAAAATAAGCTTCCGGCACTTCCTTTTGAAATTTACTGACTAGAAACAGGAATTTCCTTACTTCTTGACAGTCATTAAGTATAATAAGCTCTTTTAAAAATATTCTTAAGAAAGAGTCATGCTTTTAAAGCCTTTAAGCTAGGATTCCAAAATTATCAATAGCACAATCTTAAATTTCGCTTAAACGATTACAGCTTAAATAGCTTAGCCTTTTTCCTTTTATAATAAAAATAATTCTAGGCAATTATGCCCAAATTAAACTAAAAGGTAAAAACGTTAATTAATTTAAACTTTTAATCAATTTAATTTCATCTATTCTAGACTTTTCTCAAAATCATTGTAAATTGAAAAATCTTATTCTTTTTATAAAATTGAAATGTTTCATCAACTTAACTAAATCTCAAAAGGAAGGTAAAAGGTAATTACAGGAATATAGAAGTAGAAAAATAAAATAATTATAGTTATATAAAGATATTTAACTATTAACATAAGTATTCACTTTTTATGAGGGAAAGAGTATTTTAGGAATAGATGGTATACTTTCTTTAATTATCCTGTCTTTATAATATTTTGCTTATCTCAATGGCTATTAATGTAATAATTATGCAATTAAGAAAGCTTAGATCCATTGTAAATTCGAAAGTTATAAAATAATAATGATGTTTCAATCTGTCTAACTGAATTCAGATATTAACTAACTTAAATAATAGCTTATATCTCCAGGCTTTATAATTTTTTAATTAGCTTCACTCTATTTTATTTCATTATACAAGCTAGCTTGCTAAATAGATAGTAATGAAAAGTATAAAATAGTCTAGTATAAATAATACATTCTTCAGTAGTTATTATTATATGGATATAAAGCTCATTTTACATCTGGATTAATAATAGTACCTATTATGAATATAATTATTCTCTTTTTCCTCTCAAAACAAAATTAATAGTTGCTGATATATTTCTTAACTATATTATAATGAAGATTAAATTCTTAGTTTTATTCCAATTTATTTGCAAGCATAAAAAAGTTTTCCTTTATAATATTTTCTTGCTAAAACTAGCTTAAGATAACTAGTTCATACAAAGACTTTATTTGAAATTGTTTTATAATTATCAGTTCTAAAATAAAGACTAGAAAATATTTTAAATGAAGGTTGAAATAACTTAATAATAGATTTTAAGCATGTAGAATTTATAAAGTTGGTTGGTACTAATAAACTTAGACAACTTTTAGTTATATAATAATCGTAAAATTGTAAGGAATTAGTATTTTGTAGAACTAAAAGATTAGAAATAATTAAAATAGAATCTGTTATGGTTTTAATTAATTAAAATTTAATTTATATAATCACACTCTAAATTTCCTAATTAATAGCATTTCAAATACTCGCATTCAAGTATATTAATAAGCTTTAAATAAAGCAAAGATATTACATCTTTATAAATTTTAAACATAAAAGTATTATTTGATCATTCAAAACGAACATTTTTCTTTCCAAACACTATATCCTTAGCCGCCCAGGAAACTCTATCATACTCTCTATTCTACTTTTTATTCTTCTACTTAGAATAATATAGTCCTTCCTTCTCACAATGCTTTCTAGTTTACTAAGATCTCTTCTTCTTTCCTTTAATCATTTTTATAAAATAAATCTCTCATTGTATATAAAGACAAGTATAATAAAATATGTTGTTAATTACCAGTCAAAAACCGAGTTTTCATTTGTATCTGATAAATCATACTTGCATATGATTCTTTTTGTTATTCTAACTGATATAAAGCTACTTAAAAGCAATAATTTACACATTTTGATTTACTAATAATTTTCATATTTTTTAATTTATTTTAGCTTAACCTTTAGTTTTAAACCTTTTGATATATTTATCAAGATTTATCCTTAAATTGAGTCTAATAATTATTAAATTTCAATAAGTACATTAGTTTTATAAATTTAGATGTATTTGAAAGTATTCTGAAAGTAAGTAATAATTTAAGTATATCTAAGAAAATCGTATAATACCTCATACTAAAGCCTCTTCTTTATAGAATTGTTAGTAATTATCAACTAGAAATTGTCTATATTTGCAAATGCCTCATTTTAAATATGATTGATGTTAGTTGTATATGTTCTATTTTAATTTATATACTCTCACTATTATCTATTTAGAACAAGGAAAAATTATCTAATTTTTCCTTATAGATACTCTTATTTATTTTTTTCACTTAATGCTTTATTTATTCGTAGTTTAATTTTAAAATTCTATCTTAGTTTCTAAGGATCGAAATATATTAAAATTAATAATCATTTATAGAAGTTTGTATTTTTGTTTTTAATCTTAACAGCTATAATTTATTTTTTAAGTATAAGAGCTTTAATCAAGTTTTTGGTTTTTCTGAATCTATCAAATATTTCTTTTCTTAAGCGAAATTATGATCATTTTAAAAATGATGTTATATTTTTCTCTTTCTAAAATAGCTTTCTTATGACATATTAAATTATTTATTTCCTTATGAAATTATTTAGTTTTCAAGTTAAAGCAAAAATGAATTCATTTAAATTTTAGAATCATTGTATCTATTGATTAAATAACCTGGCTTTATCTAGAAGCCCTTTTTCTAAACAAATTTCTATTAATGCATTAATTTATAAAGGTATTACTTATTTATTTGAAAATCAAAAGAAATTATTACCGTTTTATTATAACTTTGAATGAATATGTATCTAGACACTTCTATAGTATGTCAAAACTACAATACTTAAGATGTTTTATAAGTGTACCAAACAAACGAAAATTTTAGATAGATTCTCAAATTCTATACATAAATAATCAAAGAGTTTGAACCAAAAATATAGTTAGTTTTTCACTATAAATTTATTTCTCATTATGGTCTAACACTATATTAAATACTTTATTATGAGTTTTTATTCTAAGACTTAATAATCATATTCAGTTAAATTATCAAATATTGGCTTTAAATTCTTATTTTATTAAATACTAGCGAATAGATATAATTATTAAAGTGTTTTTTACATCTATTTATAAAATAATTTTTATTTCACTTCTTAGAATTAAAATTAGAGTTAGTCATCTAACTTCTATAGATCCAATACATTTTTTATTTTATTTCATTAAGATCATTTTTTCTTATTACATTTGTGAAAATATTCTCTTTTATCATCTTTTAATTTCTTCACAATGATTAAATCATTAAAACTTATCACTCTATTTTTAGTTCTATTAGATAAAAAGACATATAATGAAATTATTGTTGAAGGTAATTATTGATTAAAATAAAAAAAAGTTTAAGTGTCTCATATATTTAAATTAGCTTTATCTAAACGTTTATCCTATAAATTTAAATCTAGCAATGATTTATTTACAATAAGTATAAAATAAAGGATGTCTATTTAAATCCTTAATGAACTATATTTATAAAATTAATTAATAAATTAAATAAAAATTGAACTAGTATCTTACATTTATTTTGTTTCCAAACTTCTGAATGAACACAAATTTAGTGAAATCAAAAAAGTCTCCTAATATTTTCTTCATTAATAATCTTTTAACAGATTATTTTCAAGCAAAAAGCTCTACTAAATTCAACATTTTAATATTAATAAAAAAAATACTTTACATGCTTCAATTGAAGAAAATCAAATACATAAACTATCTTTCTTTATATTTAAAAAAATTGAAGAAATAGAACGGCAATAATTATAAATTTTATTTCTGTATAAATTATCTAATTAAAAAGCAATGCATTTTTCTATATCCTTATTTATATCTTTTAAAGGTTTTTGAATGTTTATAAGTATAGGATTTTTGTATAAAAGCTGAGTGATTTCTTGCATTATATTTTTTGTTAATAAAGGCTAACAAATATATGATGAAGATAATTTAAAGATATTTTAAGATTATTTCCATTTAATCTTTTATAATTTTTTTTAACATAAAAACGGAAATAAAACTAAAATAAGTCTTTGCATATCTTAAAACCAAATAGCTCGATTATCATATTTATCTATTATACATAAGTTATTTTATTTACATTTTATTTCATTTAAATAAAAAATAAGGGTTAGAATATTCGCTAACGCAAAATATTTAAATCAGAAATAATTAATTTTATCATTATTTTTCGATATATAAAACAAGGAAAAAAGACTAAGGAATATTAATTTTCATTAAAATGACGAAAATTAAATAATTAATAGATTTTATATAAGCTAAGAATATATATGAATTTATACTCTATTGAAATAAAGCATAAAGAATTAAAGATAGTTCTATTAATTAACTTGTATAATTTAAGTTTTTATAAATTTAATTATTTATGTTTCACTTACTTCATCTTTTCTAACCTTTTTTAGCGTTGAAAATTAATTTGATTTCATTGATTGTCAAATACATATCGCATTTTTAGTTTAAACATTTTGCCATGTTATCCGTTATTTTCTTTTATTTATGACTCATTTTCAACTTATTTTTTAGATATTCGTTTAAGCACTAAAAACAAAATTAGTGTTTGCAGTAGTTTAAAACAAGTACGTCTATCTAATTCATTTTATTTTCAAATTTATTTTTGTTTACACATTAATGTTGTTATTCACATAGAAATTCTTGCTATTGCTACTTATTAAGTTACTACTTATGAATTTTTTTTTCTTCTTGGACAACAAATTAGATATTATAGAGTTTAAATTTTTCTAAATCTTATTCTAGTATCTTCTCATTGCAGATGAAACATTTTTGATTTTGCTTATGCACTTCTACAATACAGTTCAAGCAATAACTATGTCCACATTACAATTTATTTATAATTCAATGATGTTACTATTATCCTTTTTTATAATTACATTATTTTTCAGTATCTTAAGATTTTCCCATTTCATCATTCATTTAATTTTAGATTATATTATTTTCTTATTTCTGATCACCAACTAGCTACTAATCAAGCTCTTAATATAATTTTGGCAAAGCATTTTAAGGAATTATTTCTAATAAATTTAAGTTAAATGGAGTTTAACATTCAGGACATCTCATGTTCTCGTTTAGCTAAATAATATTTAAATTTTTAGTTTTTCTAAATGAAGACAAATAATTTGACAAACATTATTTACAATATTAATGTTGACAGTTGAGCTAAAATATCCTTTCTTAATTATCTTTGCTTTAACATGCTTTATTATTACATTTATTTTAAGGATTATTTGCTATTTTCTTCTCTTAAACTCACTAGTTGAATAATTTTTGACCAACCAAAAGCTGAAACATTTCTGGACAGAAGAAGGCTTCACAGTTGAATGGACATTTTAGTCAGTTGTTTTTAAATAAGTTTTTTAGTATCTAATTTTTTTCGTTTTTTTGTTTGATTATTGAATTTTTGAGACACAACTAACAGAATATATGTCCACATTTAAGATTTATGTTCCATATTTATTATTACTAACCACAGCTTTTCTTTAAGCACTAATTTTCTTTCACTTCTTCAACAAAATTAAAATATTAATTAGTTTTCTAGTTGATTATTTAAATTAACTCTTCATCTTTTTTTTCTTCTTCGTTATCTTTTTTTCACTCTTCATTTATATTTTAGATTTTTTCATTTTCATTTTCTTTTTGTTATTGTTGATTTTGATTTTACTCATTTTTTTATTGGGCTTTAATTTAATAAGTTACTTTATTTTCTTCCTTTTATTAGTTTTATTATCTTTACTAATATTCTAATTCTCTTAAATATGCTTCATCTTAAAAGCTTTATATCATTTTTTCACCGAAAGCTTCTTTAATTTCATCATTCTCAATTTAATGCCTACATTTTTTCCCCGTACATTTAACTTTTTTTTCATGCTTTGCACTTACTATTTTTCCATCTGTATTACTAAACAAATGATTATAAAAGCAATCTTTACAGTATTGATGTTTGCATTTAAGTGTAACTATACTCTATTTTGAAAACTTCTTGTTTTGATGAAGAATGCATTCGTAAATTTCTTGCTATTATGATTCTCACACTGCTTTATCCGATTCCTAATCTTATCAGACTTCTATATAATCTTCATTCTAATTTTTTTCTTAATAATCAACTAAATTCATCTATAAAATTTCAAAGTCTTATTACTTTATATATGGAATTTCGTTTAAGCTTTATTCAATGCTTATCACGAAAGGATTTTCTCCTTAGAATACCTGGCTTTAGTAAATATGAGATCCCATATATTGTTCACCTTAATAACCGTCAGCTTAGGAGAACGCTATAGGATAGATTAGATCATAATGCCCAGGTTTGTAAAATATGTAAATAAGAGAAAATTGTCCGCTTGAGCTCATCTAATCAAGATTAAATGGGATATCATAATTTCTGTCCATAATAATTATCTAAATTTTTATTTCCAAAAGAACTTAGAGTGGACCTATAGCAAGTCCGCCAGCTTCTTTACCCATAATTAAAATATCTTCTATTTATTTTCGAAGATCTTCAGAGAAATTAATAAAATAGGCTTAATGATATTCTAAATAGTTGGCTGTTAATGTTCTCATTTCCCACACCAGAGCATCATCACATTTATTTATGTTTTCGCTAATCCATCTTTCCAATGACAATCCAATTTCAGGATTTTCTTTCTGGCTTTTTAATTATCGGATCAACTGAATGAAGATAATTCTAAGCTAGATATGCTAGTTAGAATTATTTTATTATTTTCTAACTTAGAAGTAACCCTTTGCTTATTCCAATTTCTCTAAGAACTGTTAAATTTCATTTATATTCGTTGTCTATCTTATTAAATGCTCTAAGAATGCAACTCCTACAGCTCTAAAATAGCAGTTACCATCTCCTCTGATAGTTCTAATTGCATCGAAATTCTGTTGTAATATTTTGATTTATTCCTGAGTATTTTAATTATGCAAGTTATCATCGGCATATGCTTTAAGACTCTTTCTCGGCAATATTTGCTTTATTTTTTTTCTTCTTATGATTTTCTAATCATTCTAACTAGATTTCTCCTCACTTATTAACTTAAATGATATATCAACATTAAATTCTTAGATATTTTACGAAGGAGGCATCATTTATATTTATTCTCTTTCGACATTACTTTCCCTTTCTTTTTATTAACTCTCTAGTTATTAAATCAAGTATAACTATAGACTTTTATATTTCTATAATTCATCATTCTAGTTGTCAATATTCATAGGTAGCTATAGTAAAGTAATAGCGTTTCTTATTTCTGCATCTAATTTTTACTTTTCCTTCTCTAATTCTTATATGTAGAGATTCTTTCATTATATTTGTTCTTGGCTTTACTAAATGCAAGCGTTATACTATTGGTTTTTTTAATAAATAATGTAGCATGTCTTACTTATTTCTTCCTTAGTAGATTCTAGAGATTTAAAAGTTATTGAAGCTTTATTAAAGTTAAAATTCTCTTGAATCTAAGTAAATTTATGATTTACTTAGTCTAATAGCTGCTAGTTTTCGGCTTCTTGCTTTTAAATTTAATCTTGCAAGCTTCAAATTCCTACTTGGTTTTGATTTTAAAGAACTAGGTTTAGAGGAGCTTGATTCTACTAGTTGGGGAGTATAGTCTAAAACTATAAAGACTTTTGTGGTAAAGTACTTTAGATATTTTGTTAAAATAATGGAGTTTAATTTTACAATTAACTCCCAATCTAAGAGTTAAAGTACTAATTAGTTGGAATCTATTAGTTGGCTTTGGTAAAGAGCTACATTTAATTTTGCTCCGCTTTTTATATAAATTAGTTTCCTTAAGCGCTCTATGCCACTCTTTAAGACTGTTGCTAGAAGTTTTAATCCTATAATTTTGGCTATTGCTATTAAATCGGAAGCTGAGATTAAATTTAAGCTAAATTTTGCAAAGAATTTTTATCTTCGCTTCTAGTCAAATAAGCTTAAGATAATTAAACTTATTGCTGATTATCTCAGGTCGGAATTGATGACTATTAACTTCCTTTCATTGCTTAGCTTTACTGCAATAATTATTAGCTTTAAGGCATTTTATAATCTTAGTTAGCAAACTACAAAACTTATGGATTTAAGTTCTGCTGCTGCTAAATAGGGGTTTATTTTTCCCAAACTATGCTACTTACTTAGTCTGATTGTAAGTTTTGGCTTTGAATATAGTCTCTTTATTTGTCAATAAAAGACTAATCTTAATTTTAGGGCTAGCTCATTAATAATTTATTTAAGCTTATTTATTTCAACTACTTTATATAATAATTGCGACCATAATTTTTACCCTTACATTCTATCCTTGCTGAAGGCTTTTTTACAAGTATCTAGGTTGATTTTACTTTCTGCTAAGTTGATAAATAACGAGAAGTTAAATAGATAGTAGAATGCTTACCTATAGAAGCAAAAATAGCCTTTTATTTTGGCAGAAAATGCTTAGATGGTTATTTAAAACTTAGGTAATCAAAATGCTTGTGAAAAGATTATAAACTTAAGAGAGGTATAAAGATAAATTATTCTGACTAGAAGGTAAACTTTTAAATAAAATGGTATATTATGAGCTAAATCACTTAAGAACTAAATTAAAATACATTATTTCAAATCCTTAAAGTAAAAGCTAGCAAGATACATGGATTAGGTTACCCTCGCTAGATAACTTTAAAATTTATTTATGTTTATGCCTACAATCTAAAATAGAAAAAGCTACTTTAGTTTAGCTTTGAATTTTCATTTTAAATCATAAAATTAAAGCAAAAAACTCAAAATCGATTTTAGTGGAGTTTATTCAAATAAGTCTGCTTTAGAACAATTAAGGGATTTATATTTATTTTAGAGGTTTCTCAAAGATTTTATTAATTTACCTGATTTCTTTAGTATAAAGATAAGTTTAATCTTTTAATAAAACTAAGAAAAATAAAACCTCCTAAGAAAGGAAAAAATATTCTTAGATATAAAATCTTAAGTTTTATTTGGCAAAATAAGATAAAAAAGGGAATTAATATATCTTTCCTTATTTCTCATTCTTTAGCCTGATAAGTTCTATTGATATTCTAAGGAAAAATGAAAATAGGCTGCACAATTGTATAAAATAGCATAATTAATTTTATATATAAATCTAGCTTTTTGCTAGCTTATAGATAATTATTCTTCTAAGCACTTATTTTTTTAATTGAACTGAGCTTGCTGGAATTTTCGGTTCTTAAAGAGATTGATTATTGTTAGTTTCTCGCTTCATTATGAGAACTTAAAAATAAAATTTTGATTTTTTTTGAAAAACTATGAAAATAAGTTTATCTTCCTATCCTTTAATTATCAAGGAAAAAATATAAGAACTTCAGATGCTTTAAACTTAAATAAGAAAAGCTTTTTATAAATTTTTCTTTACTCATTGTCAAAAAACTAATCTCTCTTAAGTAACTGAATAGCTTTATTTAAAACTGAAGAGATAAGCTAAATTCATAAAGCTTATTTTATTAGAAAGATATAGAAGTCGAAAAATTCTCATAGAATAGTGGATATGAGTATATTGAATATGATAAGCTTTTAATAGCTTTTTCTTAAAAAGGAAACTTTCTCTTTATAAAAATTTAATTAATTTGCTTTGTATAAATCATTTAATTATAATTTTTTGGTAAGTTTAAGATAAAAGGATTTTAGCAGGTTAAATAAAAAATAAAAGGGAAAAATAATAAAAATAATAAGACTGAATAATGCTTAAAAAAGCCAAAATTTGAGGAGGTATCTATCAACTCTGTCAATGGTAGTATTTAAACTTAAAATACACATAATGAATTATTGTGAAACTTGCAAAGTTAAAAATTAGTTATATTTTATTTCTTAAAATTTCTATAATTAAGCTGGTGAAAAAGGCTTAGAGCTTTTAGAGTATAAATATGAGATTAACAATCGCAATGAAGAAATTTCAGAATATTATAAAAAGAAAAAATTATATTCAGTAGAAAAGTTTAATGGTATAAGCATTAAGAACTTAAAAATAATTAATAGAATAACACTAAAAAATAAAATATTTATAAATGATTCACTCTAAATAAGTTTGAGAAACTATTAAAGATTTTTATTACAATAGAACAAGGAAAAACTTTCCAAAATACTTAATAAATTGTCATAACTTTGAATTTTTGGGATTTTTATATAAAAAACGAAGGAGATTATTAAGATAAAAATTATTAAAGTAAAAGCTTCAAAAATATTAAAAAAAGCAGAGATTATGATATTAGGCAAAGGCATAATAAAATAAATATTTATTCGGTTAGAGATATTCTTCAATTAAGAAATTAATGAGCTAAGTAAAAAATAGATAGAATTAAATCTCATTAAGTATAGTAAATGACGAAGTTGGAAAAGTTTTATTTTTTTCTCTTCTTGGTGTAGCTTATGGAATATCTTAAGAAGGTAAGCTTAATTTAGAGATATGCAGAAAATATCTACCTTTAAAATCTTGGAGTTAAAGTTTTAAAAATATTAAATAATTTATCTATACATTAGAATGAAATTTCATTGCTTCAATTAAGATAAATAGTTATAATGTTGAAAGTATGAAAAAACAACCAAATAAAATTAAAAAATAAAAGCAAGAGAAAGGAAAAAATAAATAGGAATAAATCCTTTTTTATAAAAGTCGTAAATAGAGATTCTAAGTTGCAGATTTAAATTATAAAATAATATTTTTTAGCCATAAAAGAGAAATTAAAAAAAGATTATACAGCAAATTCTAATTAAGAAAACTAAAGTTAATTATATAACAAAATGCTTTATTAATTTGTAAAATTAATTGATAAAAACCAAGGGGTACTTTTATAAATATTAAGCTAAAGAAAATTAAGAAAAAGATAAAAATGAACTTACATCCTTTAAATAATTATTCAACTAGAATTTTATACTTTAATTGATTTTTAAAGCTATTTAACAAGTTTTGGATGTGCTACAGACAATATGAATCTTATTTTTTGAGAATGAATTATTTAGTATAATGCTTTATAGTTATTTATAATGATTCATATAAGCCAAAATAGATAAATTTCATTTTATTTTCTAAAAAAATTTATCTAAACTGATTTTTCTTTTATTTTAAGAAAAAAAATAAAAGATTAATATATCTCTCCTCTTAATTTAAAAATAATCAAAATCTAAATTTCTTAAATTTTATAATTAGTTTCCTATATAAATTGCCTTAAATGAACATCTAATTTTTTTAAAATCTACGAGAGTTAAGTTAATTTTATTTATATAGCTTGTGTATTTCATTATTATTTTATAGTTTTATAAAGCTATTGATTCTAAGTATTGAGAATATGTATTAAATATATATCTGCTATTTATGTTTTTAATCTATTAAACCAAGAATATAAAGATTAAGTATTTATGATAATTTCATTTATTTCACAATTCATTTTTTTATTAAATATCATCGTTTTTAATTAAGAAAATAAATATAAATAGATATTGATTATAGAATGCTTTAATTTTAGCGAGATTATTTTAGAAATACTTTAATATTCCTTGTAAATTAAGAGTATAAGAATGTTTTAATCCAACTCTCTCACTATCTTTGTATTTGAGTGAAATCGTTAAAGTCATTATTTTCTTCTTATGAGGCTTGTTTATTTTTATTTTATAAGGGTTTTATTATATTTTACACTTTAAATTGTTTTTCTTCTCATAATTTATTTTCTATATCATAGCTGTAAATTTTCTTTCCATCATAAGCGAAGATTTTATTTTCGAATATTACAGGTTAGTGATAGCAAGGTTCTCCTGGGTAACTATTTTCAGTCAATTTCTTGAACTAAGGGCCTTTTTATTACCATTGAATCTCGTAAACTCCATCAAGAAAATTTCCAAACATATATATAGTTCCTTCTTCATCTTTCACTAAACTGATTGAAGACATGCAAGGTATTCCATAATTTATAATTTTCCATACCTCTAATTTAAAATCATAATATTATCCAAAAAATAATCTTTATTGCTATTCGTTTATACCTCCTAATACTATTATTTTCTCTTTTTCAACAATGCATCCTAAATTTTTACCTTTAAATAGTAATTCATCTTATTCTATGCACTTTCCTTCGTTTGTATCAAAATATTCGCAAGAATCCAAATCTTTACCACTAAGAGTTCTTCCCGATAAAATGTAGATATATTTATTATTAGGTAAGATTCTTTATACCATTCCATGCCCATTTCTAGGATAAATCATTGTGCATTCCTTTTCTATTTCAAGTGTTCTCCTATTTATCATTTAAAAGCTACTTGAGAATTATCCATCCATTTTTCCTCCTGAAACATAAATATAATCTTAAGTATAATACACAGAACTTTCTTCATCCATCTTAATCTTACTTCCTTCTATTTAAAATCCAACTAATGTAACTCCTTCTAAGCAAACAAATAAATCCTAGCTTATCATAAAAGCATGCTAGTAATTTTGTAAAGATAAGCTTGTATAATTTGTCGTTTATTAATTAGATTTAAAATTTTCTATTGCTTAGGTAGGTTTATTTTCATTTTTTTTCTATTATTAATCAATTTATGTTGTAGCAAAACTTGTTTCTTGGACATTTATTTATTTTTCTTATTCTATTCCAGTTGATTCTTACAGGATGGAGGAATTTTGAAAATTTGGATTTCACTTTTCTTTTATACTATCAATTTAAATCCTAAATTCTTCTATATTTGGCCTATCCTAAGGATTGTAAGAAAATTATTTTTTTAAAAGTTCAGTTAGCATGGAATCTTTTAGGATTTCTTTTGAAAAATTAGGAATTTTTTTTAAAATTAAAACGTATTCTTGAATGTTTTTTATACCAGGATAAACGCTATTTTCGTTAAAAATTTCAATAGCTACACAAGCCAATGCCCAAATATCACTTTTATAAGACTTTTCATTCATAAAAACTTCAGGGGCCATTCATGGTAATGTTCCTTTTAAATTTGATGTTTTTACAAAATTTGCTTCACCAGCTAGTCCTAAATCAGCTATTTTAGGCGCGTCATTTTCATCTAATAAGATGTTTAAAGATTTAATATCTCTATGAATTAATCCTGCTCTATGTATTGCATGTAATCCCTCTGCAATTTACGAAAGTAATTTAAGTTTTAGAAAATATCTTTAGTTTGAATCCCTTGGAAATTCTGTAAACAATCGCCCTTTTTTTATTATATCATATAGACTTCCTTTTTTCTATAAATTCATGTAATAGCATAAACAATATTCACCTTATTTAGAAGTATCCATTGCATATCCAATAAGTCTTAAAACTCTATCATCATTAACTGATAAAAGAGATTTGCATTCATTATAAAACTCGTTTATAAGATTTTATTGCTTTACTCCCTTTTTCTATGTCATAATCTTGATAGCATAGTCGTAATTATCAATCTTAATTTTATAAACCGATCCTTATCCTCCTTTTCCCAATTTTTACAAACGATTAAAATCCTCATTACTTGGAATCAAATCCCTGAACTCATATTTTTTAATTAACGAGCTAGAACTTGTTCCAGCTCCGTTTTATTAAAGAAGATCTTCAATATCCTTAATAGTATATTATTTCTTCCTCATTATATTAAGCTAAATTTATTTATTTTATAATTGTATCTAACTAAAAATGGTTGTCTCTCATATATTTCTTTCTGTTTAATCTCAAATCTCAAATTAAAACATTAAAAACTTTAAAAATGATTAGGACTATTTTAGGATTCCTATTTTTGACAAGAGGTTACAAAGCTAAAAGTTAAGGAAAATATGTAAAAATGTGAAATTAAATAGAATGTATTTCTATTTAATTCAACAGTCTCTTCACTTTCTTAAATTAATGATATAAAGGAAAATTCAATTCTACTCACATTTTAATTAGCAGCTTTCATACAGTTAATGCTTCATACTTCAAATTCAATTTTTCTAATTATCGCTTTATATTCTCAAAACGTCGTTATAAAACTTACCCAATGGAGAATTTTAAGTACTTGATTGGCAATTTCAACTTCATTATGAAAGCATCAAAATTAATAGATGAAGACTTTGAATGATTTAGGCAAAACTCATGATAAAGAAGATTGGAGGAATAAAGAAAGATATATAAAATACAAAGAAACTAAGTTAAAACTAAATTACAATGTAATTCAATAAGTCTAATTAAATAAACCAAAGAGGAATCTAATTAAAACTATTAAATCTCTAAGCAATATTTTGATTAAAATTTATTTAAAAAGTACCTCAAGTTATAATTTTAATTTTGGTGTCTGTTGAGGATAATAGCACTGAAATTAACTTTTAATTTTAATTAATAGTTCAGATTCATTAATTATAGTTAGACATGATACTGTAAATACAAGCTATGATGTAATAAAATTGAGAAAATACTAGAATTAGACATCCATTAATGAAATAGAGTTAAATGATACTAATAAATGAATTATCATCAGATAAGCATCATTGCAACCCTCATCTGCAAAGAGAGTAACTTTTATTCTTATCTTATGATAATCAAGAGTTCTCTACTTTAAAGAAATTAAGGCTTAATAAAATGTGTAAGTTGTTTAGTGAAAGTCAACTATTTTAGTTTATTGCATCTATTATTTAAGATTGTGATTTAATTATAATTAAATTAGGTTCAAACTTTAGCATTATAAGTTAACTTCTTTATTAGATTATTTTAAATTCAAACCCAAACAAGCAACTTTAACTTTAGAGGATAAGTCTATCTAAACTAGCCTCGAAAAAGTTGTAGCATCATAAATATAAATTTATTCTTTTACTCATATTTCAAATTCTTAAGTTAATAGCCAGAAATTTATTTATTTACTTACCAAGATATTAATGAACTAAGTATTTGAATGCATAAGTTTAAATAATTCGTAAGATGCTTTAAATATATTAAATTGTAGAAAATAGAGCATTCTGGAAATTGCTTACAATTGAGTGAAATCAAATTTGCTCTAATTTATAGAAACCTTTTAACTATTTTCTTCATTATAAGGCTTTAAAGTCAACCTCTTTACTCTTAGAAAGTCAGTGAAGAATTTTCCTTTTTCATAAAACAGAATTTCAATCTTATTATCGCCTAAAGTTTTCACTAACGAATTCATTAAGTCTAAAATAGATTATAGTAAGAGTTATCCCTTTTAATAGCTTTATAAAAAAAGTTAAACCAAGCAGTTTTATACATGATATTATATAATAAATGATTTGAAATAGTTAAATCTTAATATACAATAAATTAGTAACGAAGCTTATTAAATAAAATCTATGATACTAATTATCATAAAGCAACTTCTGGAATTTCTAAAAATAATTCCACGATAAATTGAATCAATAATTCTACATAGTGCCTATGTATAGATATCTGAGAAAGTTTTACTCAATATCTAGTTTATTTAAACAGTATGAGAAATAAATGTATTTAAAATAGAATTTTAGATCTTAGAAGCTTAATTTATTTTAATTATATGATTATCAACAAACATCAAAGAGTAATGTTAGAACCTATAAATCGAAACTTAGGACACACTATTTATGCCAATATTGAATAGAAATTGATAAAGATGAAGAAGATGTAACAAGTAAGGAGAAAATAATATAAAAGCATTTTGATTTGTTATAAAAATGTTTCCAATGTCTGCTTTTGAATGAAGGGATTTTAAAACTAAAAGTGTCAAACTCTTGAATTTTAAATTAAAATAGCTTAATATACTAAAGATTAAATAATAATTATTGGTTTTTTCTAAAATAAAAACTTCAAATATATAATATCTATAACGTGAAAATATATCAATTCAAATAAAATTAAGAGTAGATTACTAAGCTAAATGTAAGAGTTACTATTAATATGAAAGAAATAGAAATAGATTTAAGTTTCTAAGGGTTTGATATTTTTAAATTTATTAGAAATTCTTATTTTAAAAATTGTAAACAAAAGTCTTGCAGAACATTTATATAAAGAAGACAGTTGAGTTCCTTTATTTAAATTACACAAATTTATGATTCTTTTATTTCAAAGATTAAATATCTAAGGGATTTCATGCTACGTTACTTCTTCAAAATATCTTAGTCAGATTTTGACTTGCTTAATAGGGTTTTTCCTTCTTAAAATTTTTAGATTTCTACTTAAGGATGTTCTATTATTCCTTTATATTCTCTTTTTCATTCTTTTTTCTAGATATCAAAGCTTTTCATTTACTTCCTTCATGCAATTAAATTTTTTTTGATAAATTATGGGCTTAAGGGTTAAGATTCACCTAGATGTCTGTTTTAAGTAAAATTCTTAAAAATTTATTCATCTTAATCCTATTTAAAGTTATCAACTCCTTCAATCAGATTACTAAAATAGTAATGATAATCATCATCTTCTGCTACAATACATAAGACTCAAAAGGATTTTCATTCCAAAAATATTTTCAGACTTCCAAATCTAGAACATATTATTAGCCAAAGTCTTTTTAGCATATCTCATTATCTAATCCACTAAGAATCATGCTTTTTACTTATTCATATAAGCAAGATTTTTTACACTAAATGCAAACTCAATAAATTTTTATAATTTGCCTTCATTGCATCAACTTTTTTTCTATTTGTTGATTCTTACTTTCTATCTTAATTTCCTTAAAAGTATATTAAAAAAATCTCTTGCTAAAAGTGAGAATTCCTTAATTTACAGGATGCACTAAATAAAATTCTAAAAGAGCTCTAACTTTAGATATAATCTTAATTTTTTCTTTATCAATAGTGTTTATGATTGACAGTGAAATTTTCAATTGCTTCCTTATATTGAATATTGTTTAACATGTGCAATTGTAAGAAAGAAGTTAAAAGAACCAATTTGAAATGATAAAATAAAGAAACTCTTATAGATTCTTTCTAAATAATTGGGAATAATTGCAGCCTTTCCGTTCGAAGGTTACAAAAATTCAATTAAAGATATACTTTAGGTATTTCATAGTTAGTATTTATGTCTTTAGTTACTCTTTCTGCAACAATTATTTGGTTTTTAAAGTTTGAAGAAATAAATAAGCTAGAAATTCTAAAAGGGAATGGATGAGTAGCGAAGACGATACATTTATAATGTATTTGCTGATTCAATTCATATAATACGTGCTGATAGGACTCGATTTAAGTAATTTATTTTTTCTAACCACTTTACAGCAATCTTTTTCATTTACATTATAGTTATAAGATTGAGTGACTATCTCTTTTGAAGTGGCGTATTCTTTAGTATAGTTTTTGTAATTTTTATTATTTTTTATATTTAGCTTTCTATTCTAATTTAAGGTGAAATATAAAGGGAACTGCACAGAACTTTAGGGAAGTTTTCTTATCTTTTTAGTTCTATTTTAACAGAAATAACTTTTATGCCATCCGGCTTTATACAAGCAGATATATAAAAGTACAGCTGTGATAGAGATAAACATTTAAAAGAATGATAGAAATCTCTGATAGTTTATCAGATATGAACTGCTCTAAATAATGCATTTCATAAATGCATTTTATTGCTATAACCATATCAACTCTAGCTTTTATTTTTCTACGTTCCTTAAATAGCATTAGTAAGTCCTTATTGATAAGAGCTATAATGAGACACTATTCAATAAAATAGAACTCTGAATATTATGCTTAAGAGTACTATTTAGATTATAGAAGTAATTCTTAGTTAGGCTTAAAAGCATTTCGTCCTTTTCTTCATGGTATTAGTTACTCTCTAATATTTCTAGTTTTTGCTAAATTAGCAACATAAAATGGATTTAAGTTATTTAAAGTATAGTTGATAGCAATTTATTTTATATTCTACTTGCATCCTTATCATTTTAAGTCTCTAATTCAGTAAAAATAATTTTATAGATGATGGATATCAATTAATGGATTATTCTTCATTGTAGGTATACCAATTATGAATTAATATCCTTCTTTATTTAAGTAAATAAAACCAAACTTATTAGATTTATTTAGATTTCGATTAAGTGTAGATGTGAGTATATTAAACAAGTTGATAGATATATAAAAAAAGAATATAAATATATTAATAAGAATTCCTTTAAAACTCTAGTAATTTAGCCTTAACAAAAGCAAACACTTATTAGGATTTAAAGTGATTAGATTGCTACAAGACAAGCGAATTGATGTGGGTTTAAAACTAAGTTTCTACTTTTATTATGGAAAAATAACTTAGAAAGAAGCTTACTATTGATTACTTTTAGCAAAAACTGAAAAAAATAGAAATTAAAGTATAAATCATTGAGTTATTAAATTTAATCTAGATAGCAAATAATGCCAATTTTCTTATTTTTAGAAGAAGAAAAGTAGGAAAGAAGGGTATCAGGAGTATGGAATAAAGGTCTTACTTAGCACTATATCACTTTATTTTAAACTATATGAAGCTTGAAATAGTTAAAATGAAACAAGCTTTAATTTTAAATATAATTAAGAAACATTCTATAGCTCTGTATAAATATACCATGCTAAGAAGATATATACAACAGTATACTTACCAAATAAGTTAAATAAAATCCTAGTTTATAATAATTCTTATTTAATAAACATATACTAATAGATATGCTTCATTAAGCCAATGAAACAATAAAAGAAAAGGATAAAAGAAGATATACTTTAAATTCTAAGTTATGAGCAAGTCTAATATAGTTAATAATCTTAATGTAAATGAATTAGAAAATGGGAAAATAACTTGGAATGATATTTTATATAGTAAGAGTTAAAAAAATAAGAAGGTTTTTTAGTTTTAATATAATAATTAATATCTTCAGTCAGTTTTAAAAGCAAAAGAGAAACATTTTTTATGAACTTACTTAGAAATAATAACTCTATAAAATAAGGAAAAAGAAGGAAAAAGTTAGATATAATTGATAATCACAAGATTAAATAACTATTTTACATTTCAGCCTTTTTATATATTTTAGTTCAAAAAGAAGTTTAAATTAGCTTAAAGTTAAATTTAAGAATAGTCAAATATTTATAGTAAAGATTCATTTTACATTAAAAAAAGGAGATTGAATTAGAGGGCATAAGCAAATATAAGATAAGGATAGATAGTGTAATATAATCATATTAATAATTGTAGTACTTCAAATCACTTAAAAAATACCTTTTTAATATAATTTTTTAAGGTTCCAAATTAAATATCTCAAAAATAGCTACTCACAACAAGTTAAAGAAAAAGTAAAAGTTATCAATGAATTAGAGCTTATTTAGAAACGTTTATTCCTATATATAAAATTTAATAAATAATATTTCCTAAAATATAATCTCTTATTTTGAGAAGGGTTTAGAATCTCCCTTTATAAATGAAAAGTCGTGCCTTTTAAAAATAAAATGTCACGAGGTAACTTGAACTAATAAATATTTGGAGTAAATGGAAGAAAAATAACAATTTAATAGACTATTGAATCAATTTTCTTTATATTTAGTAAAAATAAGTTACTATTCTCTTATTTCATCTATTCTTAGTCAATCAAAAGGCTTTTAATAGGCTTTTTATTTATTTAATAATAAAATAAGGTAGATTTATAAGACACACGCATATTAATTTTATAAATGAAATTTAGATCTTGTAAGGTGTATCTAAGATGCCCTTTTAGATGCTTAATAGTTAAATAGAAAATGAGGAAAAAATTTATAATTAAATAAGTAATTTTAAAGACATTTTTGTGATTTGATATATAAAATGATTCAGATAAGTATGAGAAATAATAAAGGAGACTTTTAATATAATAATCTTAAGTTTATCTATGTAAAGTGATAAATACATTTCTTTAAATAATTTTGTAGATAAAGAGTATGTACTCTCTTATAATTACAGGGGATCATTAGCATTGACTCAGGCAAAATGAGAAAACAAATATTTCTATTGTGTGAGTCTATAATAGTTCTAGCTTCTCATAAATTGAGAAGGTAAAATAATACGCTATAAATCCTTGAAAATAATGAATATATTTAATCTATTTTATAAGTTAATACTCTAAAATTTAAGATTAAGATCTTTAGAAAAACGATATAACTTTTCGCATATACTTAAAAGGCTCAGTGGGAGAGTTTGGATAGATGCAAAAAATTTTAAAGACTCATCTTAATCAAGTTCCAGCTTGTAGGCTTTGATTAAAAAAGCAGATTTTTTAATATAGATAGGGACAGACTAGTGTTTACAGAAGGAGAAGAGTGCTCATAGCTTTTTATATACCTTTAAAATGAAATTAAATAGATAAAATTGATTTAGAAGCATTTAAATCCTAGACTAATTTGCTATAAAGGATAAATATACATTTCATCCTTCGGAAAAACTCTCCAAGTATATAAGAGTTTTCTGAAGTAATAAAAATTGAAACTTTAACTTCTAAGTAATGAGCTAATATAGAAAAAAGAGTTATTGATTAAGAAGTTATAAGAATTAGAGAATAAGTTTTGGTCTTAAGTCAAGAGAATATCCATTAAATTTAGAATCGAAAATATAGTATTAGAGATGACTCTTGAGCGGTCAAATAGATCTCAGGTGATTAAATAAAAATTTGAGGGTATTTTAGTTTTTAAGCAAAAAAATGAAGCGATCAATCATGATGATTAAGTTTATTATTTCTTTGATGATAAAAATACAATTTCAGTGTAGAAAAATTTTTGATATTATGTTCCTTAAATTAAAGAACCAAATTAGATTGCAAGCCAATTAAGACCTATCTTAAGCTTAAAATTAATTAAACATTTAATAATCTAACAAACGCCAAATAAATTACTTTGATTATCTACCATTATCCAACTCGACACCAAATTAAGGAGCAACAATATCAGAAACCTTTGATTGAAAATTTACCAATAATAGTTGTTAAAATTAATCAATTAAGGAAGCGGAATAAAAGAAAGTATTTATGCACTTTAGTAATCCAAAGATAATTTCCAAAATGCAATTATTGATTTGCATCAAGCAACCAAACTTAGAAGATAAGTAAATTATTGAAAGGGTAACTAATATATAATTAAGAATTCTTTATCAGAATAAGACAAACTTGAAAGAATTAGTCTTAATAACTTAAAAAACTTTATACCACAAGAAACTGAAGAAAATATTCTTAATTATAAAGTCTAATAAGATGAAATAAATCAGATAGTGTATATAAGGAATGAGAAAAATAATAAGAAAAAATGAATAAGAAACTTGATTTAAAATAATATTTATAAGAGTGATATATCTTAGATTTTATCTATTATTTCATTTTAATTAAACAATACTATTTTATCTTTTATTTTTCTATCCTTTAGTATAAATTAAAATTTATCTTCATATAATCTCAGATATTTATTTACTATGTGGAAAGCTATAAAGCATGGAAAAATTATGTTTAACTAATTTTAAAAATATTTTGTTAAATATATAGAATTTTTAAATCTCTATTAACCTTTTTACAATCTCAAAACGATTAAGTGATGATCATTTCTAAGCTCAATGTGATAGTATCTCTAATTTTAGAAATTTTTATTGCATTCTAATTTTATTTGATTCTATTTCTTAAAATTTAATTTAAAATAATTGAGTTATAAACACTTTTTTAACTTATTTTTATAAATTATCTAAATTATCAAATTTTTAACTATCTACACATTATAATCGCTTAATTTTTAAATAAATTTTTGCTTTTTCTCGTTTGATTGTTTGTTTAGATGTTAATTAAAAAAAATTGAATGAGCATTCCTAAATTTAATGTGTTTCCACTTAATTAATATTTTACTCAGAAGTGATTTTATAACCATTTCTTAATACATTATATTTCTAAATTGTTTCAACAATTTTATTTTTCCTTATATACTAAAATTTCAATTTAACCTATAAAATTTTAAATATCTTCATATACTAAGTCTTATTAGCTAATATTTTCCATAAAGTACTTAAATTAATTTTACTTTTTTCAGTTAATTTACGGAAAACATTCAGCATTCCATTCTTATCTCTCTATTTGGTTTATTTCTTATAGCCTTAATTATATGAATTCAATACAATTATACATATTTTATTTATTTAGCTAGTCTTTTTGTAAATAATTTAAATAAACTTCTTTTTCTCTTTAGTTAAATTTCATTTCAATAGATTGGATATTTCTCCTTATTATCCTAAAACAAAACTTTTGGCTAGAATGTTCTGCGTTTTGTTTTTCAATAAGCAAGATTTTAAGAATTTTTACTAAGAGTAAGATATTATATACACTGGTATTTTATTAAATAGCATAAATTGAGTAAACCTTTTAAAAAAGGCTCTAAATTAGTTGTAGCTATACTTCTCTTTATTATACTTTTGCTCTACATATTTGAAAAAGCAGAGATATGCTATAAATAAAGAGAACTAATAGCTAACAATCAGTTAAATTTAAGCTTTCAATCTATTTTCAATTTACCTTGCTTATATCTAAATTTATCGCAGCTATATTTTCTATTAAGCCTTTTCTTTTTATTCTGATGATAATATAATTATTTTAAACTAGTGACTACATTAAATACTATACATCTTTATTAAAAATTTCTAGCAAATAAAGAGAAAAAGCAACTGGAAGTTTTAGAGATTTAGTACTTATTTAGATATAAGCTAGCTTTATTTTTTCTCTAAACTAATACTAAAATAACTATATAAATAATGAACCCTTCTCTATTATTTATCTATAGCTTAAATTAACTTATATTTACATTGTAATTTATATTCAATTAGTTAAGACTATATTTCTGGCTTTATAAAGTCTCCTTATTATAGACTTTATTGGTTATATTATAACCTATAAAGATCTGAAAGGATAAAGAGAGTTATAGTTATATTTACTGTAATTAAGAAAGGATTAGAGGAATTTATAGTAAAGCATATATCATATTTATAGTAAATTTTAGACTAAAAGGCTAAGAATAGTAAATATCTTATATGATTAGAAGTAAATAGCTGTGACTAAAGAAGTAGATATAGATATTTTAAACTGACAAATTCTGTAAACCATATAATTAATAACTACAAGGAGTTTTGAATAACTTTAAAATAATGATTGAAGCATTGTTAATAAGATAAAAGGAATAATAGTCTTAATTAATCTGAATATGATGTTAAGCAATTTATTTTAAACAGTCTTATCTCCTTAAATGAATAAATATAAGAAAATTGCTAGCTTTAAATAATAAAATATATATAAGATAGATAGGAAATGTTTGATTATGCAAAAATATAAGCTATAAAAGTAAAAGGATAAATAGGATAAAATGGTATTATATGCTTTTAATTAAATAATAGCTCTAATAAATAAATATATCAAACAGGTTAAATTTTATTAATAAAATATATTATTAGTATTAATTCTAGCTTTTATCAAATTTAATTTTTAATACAAGTAGACTCCATATGAAAATTACAGTTATCATATGAATTATAATAATAATCCTTTATTAAATAAAACTTAAAAAGTAATTGGTTTTGCTATTTTAGATAATAAGCCTTAATAAGATAAATTTAGAACCAATAAAACAGAAAATTAAATTAACTATTTTCAGTTTACTTAAAATCAATCTCTAACAAATGATTATAAAGCTTTTCTAAGAAGCTTTCAAGTTTTATTTGTAAGTCATGAAGATGGTCAGGAAAATGATTACAAATTAAGTTAAGACACTTAAAAGAAAATAAGCGATCGGATACTCCATCATAGTTTATCTAAAATTAAAAATTTACATCTAATGTATTCTAATATTTTCCAGAATAAAGCTACTTCTAAAACTCTTTTATTTCACTCTTACTTACATTCTCTATTATAAATCTTTGCAAAACCAATATTTAAATTAGACTCACAAAAGCAACGTTATTTATTTTTTGAGTATAGTTTAAGCTTAGGATAAGCTTCTCTTTATCGTTGAGTATTAATTTTTCTATTAAGGTAGTTTTAAACAAAAAGAAGGCTATAAGCATCTTTGCTGCTTATCTGAATGAAAAGCTTACTTATTATTTTGGTTCTTTAAGAAATCTTTTACTCTATACTGCTCAAAAAAAGAGATAAAGAAGTAATAAACTTTGGAGTTATTTTCTAAAAATAAGAGCTTAAAGAAATACTTCAGTTTTGCTGGTATTTAACTAAAATACTTAGTTAAATTATCTAAGAAAATATTAACTTCGTTTATTAGGAACTAAGCCTGGTCTAGCTACTTTTAATCATATTCAATTTCATTCTAAACTTTAATTTCTTTTTCATCTATCTATATTACTGTAAAGCTTCTTTCTTCTTCTAGTATACATACATCTTCATCACAATATTATTCTGGAAAAATGGTAGGTTAAACAGTTTGTGTTGTAAATATTTGAGCATTTATTTCGAAAGGGAGATTTTCTAAGCAGAGTTGGAAGTTAAGATGTTGCTGAACTAGGGATTCAAGATTTTGCTTGATTACTTTTTAAATCCACTCTTTACATATGATTATCATATCACCATATATAGATTGAAAGAGTGATGTATTTGATTAAGCCAAATAAATTAATTCTTTAAATTTTTTTGTAAAATCTGAACTTTCCATACTGCTTTAGAGATTATCATCTTCATGAATAAATATACCAGATTCTAGAAATGGCTTTTATTGAGAATTTTATTTCTATTATATAAGAAGGTCTTAAGGTTGAGCTTTTTCTTACAAATATTCTTTCTAATCTTTATCTTCTTTCTTGTCAGTGTAACCTGGCTAATTTTAATTTGAGTTTCTTTTTGATTCTTAAGAAAATTAAATTTAGAACTAAGAACAGATTTGAGTTTACTCCCTAAATTCAGTTTCTAAATTTTGCTCTTCTGTATTGTTGATTTCACTAATTTAAGTTTCATTAAGATAGTGTGTAAAAGTAAGATTAACCTACTGATTATATCCACTATAGAAATTTTTATTAATTTTTAAATTTTTCTTTCTAAATTTTTTCTTCATAATGTGTTAAACTTTGCTACTTTCATCTATATGACTTTACAAACTTTGAAGTGACTTAGCTATCAATTTTTTATTTTTCTTCTTTTTTATATATTAGCTATTAAAACTTTAGTTATTAACTTATGCTTTTTAATTATCTTATATTTTTTCAATTTGCTTCTTTTCTTTTTCTAAAGTCTAAGATGAGACTTCAGCTGATTTTACTTCTTAATTTCTACTTTCTAAAATGTTTTCAGTTTTATCTTACAGCCCTTTAGTTATCACAGTTAAAGGAAATTTTTTTCTAGAATTTTAGATGTATATTTTTTTAAGTTATTTAAAAGATTTAGATTCCGTATTATAAAAATCTTTTTAGCTTTCATTTCTCTCTTTTTAGTTTTAAATAATCAAATGCTTATGTTTTTCTTCTACCTTTTTACTTTAGTTTGAGCCATCTATTACAATTTTTCTAGTTAAAGAAGTAAATGTCTCTTGCTACTTCGTTCCATCTATTTATTATTGCTTTTTTGCATTTTTTTAGAATGATTAAATGCTTTAGATATCTTTTCTTTTTAAATTGCTTTATAAGATGCTATTTTACTAGTCTTTTTGCGTAGCTTTTTTTCATTGCTTTTTATTTATTGAGCTGGTTAAAGTTTGGTTTAGATAAAGGGATTAATTAATTAGTTCTTCCCTTTTATCTTCCTAAGTATTTATTTAAAGATCTTGAATTTCATTATAATCTAATTTTTATTCGTTTCTTATAGCTTAAAAGCTTTTATTAAATTTTTAGTAATTCCTTTTTATTCTGGTTGATCTTACACTTTATTCATCAGGATCTGCTGAATCCATATTTAGTTAGAACTTTACATTTAAGTCGTTTTAGCTGATTTGGTTTACATTAGGTAAACTATTTTTTTAGAGCTGTTTTTCTTAATTTTCAATACTTTTCTCTCTTATAAAAGCTTGATTTATGTCTCTCTTACTTTTATTTATTTTTATCTTTGAGATTTTTAGTTGGGAATGATTTTTTATTAAATTTTACTTTTCTTTATTTTAATCAATTACCTTCAAAATTTCTTTCGTTACAAACTGATTGGCATTTTACTCTTTGGTTCTTTATTATTTTTAATTGATATTTTACTCTTATCTTTTCTCCTTTCAAGTGTGCTCTTAAATTTAAGGAACTACGTTTTGTGTCTTTGACTATATATTTAATTCATTATCGAAATTTTATGGATATTGATTTTGTATTCCTTGACTAATTTGCTACTTTTTCATTATATTAGGAAAAGACGTTTACGAACTGAAATCTATACTCTTGTAAATTAACTTCTAAGCTTGATTGAATTTACTTTTATATTCCTATTTTTTTTTTTTCTAGATATAAGGAGCTATAAAAAAGAGAGTTTTTTCAGGCAAATCTTACATTTTTTTCCCCTGAAGCGCAAATTCTTCAATTTATTGCAACGTCTTTAAGTTTTAACTTTGTTTCTAACTAACATTTATACTTGAATTTGTCATTTTATCTAGCATTTTTCTTTTCACAGAGCTTCTCGTCAAAAGAAAATGTTCTCTACTTTCATTACACTAGCCTTTTACCTCTTAACTATTTTACTAAAGCTAATTATTATTTTTTGTAAGCTAAAGGAAATCTTTTCCTTGAAATGACTAGTCAATTTCCTTTAATCTTTCCTTTTATTCAACATCCATTATCTTCCTTTTAATTTGATTGCAGGCCTTTATACTGTACTAAATATGATTGCTTCTATTTTATATCCCTTACTATTTATCTTGCATAATCTTATGCTGGTTTTCAGACATTTATAAATAAAAGAAGAAACAAAATAAAAAAATGAAAGATGAGGAAAGCAAAATAAGAGACTTCCACTAAAATAATTGAAGCTATAATCTAAAATAATTGAAGCTATTAGATAAAGCAGCTAGCTAGTTATATTAACTCTTATAATATTCTATCAATAATAAGTTTATTAATGTTCCTTTATCTTTAAATATAAAAATGTAACTTAAATTCCTAATTAAATCTTTACTATATAGCTTATTTATATTTCTACCTTATTAGTTATATAACTGTAGGAATATGTCAAAGTTTTTGATTACTTTATGCAATAATACATGCAAATCAATGGAATTAAATTTTCATTAATGTGGATAAGCATTATACTAATAGGTAGTTTTAAGAAAGTATTTGTTTAATTTAAATTTATTTCACTTTGAGTTGCTATTTATTTCTAAATAATTTTAACTTATTCAGATAAATTTAAATTAGCTTAATAAGGTTTTATGTCTTTCTTTTTGGACTTCACTCATATTATTTCATGATTATTTGCTCTTTTATATACTTTTTCTTCAGATTTCAAGGAAATAAGTAAAAAGTTACTTCATGATATCTTTCGTTTTGCTTTTTAATTGCATATATTAGCTTTTTCTATGATAATTTATTTTATATTTTCCACTTTTAATTTTTAGGTAATTTGCATCTTCCAATTATTTCTTTAATCTTTGTAATCCTAGGCAAAAAATTGCTGACTTTATTTCAAATCTTCAGGTTTAAGCCTATCATTAAAAAACTTAATCTGATAGTTTTTTAATTTTGTCATAAAAGGTTCTCATATAATTTATGATCTGAACTAGAAAAGCTTTGTGCTACTATTCATTTATTGTGAGTAATAATCGACATTCTATTTTTTAATTATCTTAGTTTTATTACTTTTATTTTTAGATTCGAAGGAAATATTATTTTATTTTATGGGGTCTAAAATAAAAAATATTTAGGTAATTCATTTATTTTTTAACTGATATACGTATTCTTAAACCTGCTACAATGTAAAAAATTCTGAATTAGCTTCTTACTTAAATTTATCTTAAAAATATCTAATTTAACATTAGTTTACTTTTTAAAATATTTTATAGCTACCTTTATCTTTTATTATTTAAACATATTAAATATTAATTATTCTTTTTCTTATTACCTCTGTGATTTCAGCAAGCGAGAGATATTAAAATCGTTATAAATATCACAACTACTTAAATCAACAAATCTTTTATTTTCTCACTATTTTTAATTCCTTATTTATTTTATATTTTGCTCGCTATTAAGCTTAGCTATATTGTTAGCAATTTATTTACTTTAGTTTGATCTTTTAGCTACTTTTAGTTTTTAAAGTTATTTATAGAATTAGTTAAATTTAACTAAAAGATTTAATTTATTATAATTGATAGAAATTAATAAAAAGGGATAAAATTTGATTTTTTATAATATAATTAAAGAAATTTTTATAATAAAGCAGCTTACTTTTACCTTATATATTAATATCTTTATTCTCTCTTAATACTATTAATAGTTATTAAATATGACAACTTTAATAACTTAATTTCTAAACTATTTTATTAAATATACTCTACTCATTTAACTAATATTCTTATAATCTCTATTATAGTTTACTTAGAAGTATTTTAAGAGTCTTTATTTTCTTTATATCCTTTAGTTCTCTTAATTATATATTAAACCACTTAAAAATATATAAGCATTATTTATACCACTAGGTTAGCACATTTATCTTTTATTTTTTCTAATTAATTTAATAAAGGTTTGTAGTATGGAAATATAAAAATTAAATAGCTAGGAAAAGAGATAAAAGCAGTTATGCAAATAATTTATTAGCTATCTAGGAAATAAAACAAAACATGAAAGCCAATATATTTGATTACTAGCAAGCTATAATAATATCCTACTACTTATTTTTAATAGTTATAATCAAAATATATTGGAAATAATTTTTATTATCAATATCTTTTTTAATTTAAGCCACTTGAATCAAGATTTCATTTAGCAACTTTAAAGTGTTGCTTTTATTATATTCCTTTTTTCTAAAATATATATAAGTATTAATTCCTGTATAACTAGAAAATAACTTAGATTGTGAAATTTGAAGTTATAAGTGAAGGCTATTATATTATATCTCCAACTATATAAAAATACCAACTATTATAATAGTATTTAACTACTTTATATGCTTTATCTCTTTAACTAATTTTAAGCTTATCTCAGTAACAATTATTAATTTCTTCTTTTATATTTTTTAACATTAGAAAGAAAGGTTTATACCTAAAAAAGATTAACAATACATGACTGTTATAAAGTTGCTTATAATACAGCAGATATAATTGTAAATAATAAAAAGCTTATTATATTCCCTTGTGTTTTGTAAAGCTTTAGAATATATTAAAGATATTTTTCAATAAGCATTTAATTATTGCTTTAGCAAGTATTATATCACTCATTTTATATGCAAATAAAATAAATTAAAATAATAGCTTCGTAGATAAATATATATTACTTTATTTTCTAATTTATTGCCTTTTAAGTTAAATAAGTTATAAAATAATAAAATATAAAGAAATCTATATATATATTTAATAGTCATTTTCATCATATCTTTATTTATCTTAATAGATGAAAAGATTAATAATCAGAAGTAAAAAGATGCTAACTTCAGGAAGGGATTCTTAGACGATGAAAAGCAAAATTTACCAGGAACCTAACAGTAGTATGAGGAAGCCAAAAAAAAACATAAGAAAACTTGTTTTGCTATAATACCAACCTTGGAGGAGAAGCCGAGGAAATAGGCGAAGACCTTCTTACATTAGGAAATCTCGGAGTTCATCTTTCCAACAAATAAGCATGGATCAATTAGTCAAAGTAGTACTAAACCTCCATATAATTGTATTATCACGATTTATAGATTGGACTAAAGAAGTATTAAATTATTACTCGGAGAGAGTTATTAATGCTTGCAAAAAATATTCCTCATATTTCCTAATAATTTAGATAGCTTATTCATGTAAAAAATAGTTGCCATTGTAAGTAACTTGAAAACCTAAAATAAAGCAAGAGTTCTAGCAAAATAATATATAGTAAAGTGATAGAAATATTCCTCACTTGCTATTTTATAATTGTATTTTATTTCATTGATAAATTAAGTTACAAATAAGTTCTTCATTCTAAATATAGAAATTTAAATTATAATGCTTGAACATATCTGATTCAATAACAACTATGTCCATTAGAATTAGATTTGAAAGGATTAAATGATATGAAATGAATGATATGGGATATGGGATATGGGATATGTATTCATTAGTTATATTAAATAAGTTTGATGTTAATATGGTATTATACATTGTTTTATAAATATTAATACTAATTCATTTTATGAATCAAATTTTCTAACTACAAAATAAAACATCAGCCTTTTGATAAAATTTCTTTATCATATCCTTTTTATTATTCTAAATTACCTTATCTCAATAAATTCTAAAATTTTATTTTCCGGAATTATTGCTAGTTTTATATAAATCTAGCTAATCCTATAAACTCTTACCTCTCTTTATATATTCCAAGTTTATGTATTTTATATAGCAATCTATGCTATAAAGCACAAATGAATTTTATTTTAAATTAAATAAATTTAGAAAAAGGGATTATCTTAACTATTATTTAGAATTTATTTATTTTCTTAGCTATTTTAAGGTAATTAAAATATCTATAAAACAAGTATTTTTAATGTTGCTATGATGAATCTGCTAGATGAAGCATAATTAAAAGATAAATTTTATAATATGCTCATTCATTTCTTTATTTTCCAAAGCTTAATGATGAAAAAACATTATATTTATTATAATCCACAAAGTACAAATATTTAATACTTCAGTTATATACAAAAACTTATTTAATTGGAATAAAAATTATTATTTAAATCTAATTTGATAAAAAGAACTTGATTTTGAGGCTATTTTCATAATGACGTCACTAACTACTTTAGATATTTTCATATATTAAATATTTTGGTATATTTATATATTTTATAAACAATTAGATTTAAATTTTATTTTTATAATTGTATAAATTGACGTATTTGGCTATTTGTTTATGGTTTATTAAAGAAATTTTTTATTTAAGATTGTTTATTAGTATCATGGAATATAAATCTTTATATAAAGATTTAAACAGTAACTTAAGACTTAAATTAGTTTATTTAATTATATAAATTTAAGAGTTTATCTCACTATATCTGATTACAATTCCTTACAATCTCTTCAATTTTTTTAATATTTAAAGGCTTTACATAAAAAAGAGCATCTACACTTTATGATTGCTGCTCATATTCTTCTCCTTCATTTCCTGAACATATAACTATAGGAGTTAAATTTAAACTTCTTTACTCTTAATACTTTCTTATTTGTCTTGCACATTCTATTCCATTCATGTCAGGCATTTCATAGTCTATTATTATAAGCCCTATATTTAAGAAATTCTTTTGAAACATCTCTATTCCTTATTTACCATTACAAGCTTTTAAGCACTTTTTTAATGATAATGAATTTAGCATATCATCATAACACTCCAGTACCATCTGATCATCATCTATTAATAGAACTATTTCTTGCTAGTTTGTGTTTGCCTCATTAATTCGTAACTGAAGTTCTTTTCTTTTTTATTCAACTGATGAAATCAACTTTTACACTAATCTTGATTCGATGGGTCTAGTTATAAACCTGTCTATCTAATCAGTCAAAAGAGAAAATCTTTCCATTTCTATAGAGTCTTTATTAATCATCAAAATGTATAAAAACAATTTTTCACTGTTTTTATTTTAGTTTCATTTTATCCTTTCTTTTTAAATATTTCTGAGTTCTTCAGCCAAAGAAATTCCATCAATTTCATCATATTTAGACTCTAAAATTATTAAATTGCAGTTTTCTTACTTTTTATATTCTTGGATTATTTACTTTGCATTCTTTACTTCTAGTACTTTTATTTTATTTTTCTAGAGGTTACTTTTGAAAACTCTTTAGCTTATTTTATTTTTATCACCTAAGATAGCTGTTCAAGTTATTTCATTTAGTCTCTTCTAAGGAGTTATTAAGAAACTAGATGAAAATTCCATTTCGTTTTCTTACTTTAAAACTTAAGCATTGATCTTAATAGTAAAGACACTTCCAAAGCCTAAATTACTAGTCACTTTAATATTTCCTTCCATTTGATACAAAATTTATTAAGAAATCCAAAGTCCAAGTCCAGTACCTTTGAACTCCTTCTAGATATTTTCATTAGCTTATTAAAAAGGCTTGAACAGTTTCTAAATGTTTTGATTAGAAATTCCTATTCCAGTGTCTTTTACTTCTATTATCAGTTTACCTTATTTTTCGTAAGTGTACTAATAAAAATTTTCATTAGTCTATTGTAGCTTCGGTTCACATAAATTTAGTTCGTTTTCCTTGGAAAACGAACTTTTTCTTTTAATTTTTTATGTTTCAATTAATTTACTTAATTAGCTTTATTCTTATAATTGTGATATCGATCTTAAATGCTAAACTCTGGAAGTTAGCTAAGTGCTTCTAATCAACTAATTAGACTTGAAAGTCTCATCATCGAAATCTTGATTTGAACTTTTTGGTCTTAAGAAAATATCCTCGATAGAAAATTATTCAACAAGAATTTATTTATCTTTGTCTTATTCTGGTATTGTGTTTAGGTCTGGAATTCATTTTACATAAATGAATACAAATCCTCTAGTAGTAAACTTTATAGCATTGCCAAGTATATTCATAAGTACTTGAATTAATTTAGTCTAGTCTAGTATTAAAGTCTTAGGAACATTAGAGTCTATTTAGTTCTCAAATTGTAAACCCTTTTTATTTGCTATTTGTTTGAAGCAAGAAAATACCTTCCATATCACTTTTCTGATTTCTATCTGTTCACAAGTTAATTTAAACTCAGAAAATGAAGATTTTGAGAACTCTAAAATATTTGCAACTATGCAAAGTATTATTTCTCCTGAGTTCTACGCGTTTTTAAGAATATTTTTCTAGTTATTAGTATAAGAAGTCTAAATCTGAAGTAGTTCAATTGAACCCAGGAGGCAGTTGAGAGGATTTCTCAATTCATGGATTTGAGCTGCAAAGAATTAGTCTTTCTGCTTGAGTTACTCTTCATTTAAGCTCTACATTTTATATAAGAAAGAGGTTAATTAAAAATTTTATTATAAATAAATAATTTGGATTATAGAGCACGTAGCACTCTCGTTGGTGCGCAGCTCTTTAAATTAATTTTATTTAATGTCGAAAAAAAATTTTATGTCTCTCTGTCCCTGTTTTCCCTTCCTGCAGTCCCTGTAATTTTTCCTTCCAAAGCATAGAATGCAATATGCGATTACGGGTACATTTCCCCGACCTATAATGAAGAAAGTTTCCTCTTGGTATTCAGAGTTCTTCAGCTTATTACATCGTCTTTCTCTTGTCATTGATTTCTCTCTTTCTCCGATTTATCCTCTGTCTGCGCTTATTTTTTATTTGCCTTGCTGGGCCTCCAAGCAACATTCGAAGGAAAGCGCTTTCCACCCTATTTAAGTTTTAATAGTTAATAATTCGATTATATTTTATTTAGTCAGTTTTTAATATTTTTAAATTCTTAATTTAGGTTAAACATTACTTTAACTACCTGTTTATTTTTGTACTTTTTTTTAAGTTGTAATTTCTTCGACTTCTCGTTGTATTTGGTTATTTTATATATTTTAAGCTTGTTCTATAATATTAAAGTTTCGAATATTTAAGAAGCAATTCATGATCTTTTTTCTGGTTAATTGGGAAGTTATTGTTAAGTTTAATGAGAATATTATTTTTTTTAAAAGATGACGTGGTTATAAGTATAGTATTTTCATACTTATTCTTATAATATTTATGAGTTTTATAAAAGATGTTGTTGATTTTATCCAACATTTTTTGTTTAATTTATATATATTTTTTTAATTAGTTATCATCGAATATATGTACAAATATTTTTTATAGATCAATTGTTTTATAATATGTTTTTGTTGATAGTTATAATTTGTTAAATTTCCATAATAATTTTTGTATTAAAAAAATGGATGCAAATAGTTGTCAGTAGAAACATTGAACATTTGGTGAAGTGTATACTACATTGCAAGTAATCTCTCACTATAAATGACATCACAAAAAAGAGTGGATAAGTTAGGAAGAGATAATCATAACTTTCTTAAGTATTCTCACAAGATGTATAAACGTTTTACTTACGTGCCTACTGATGACTTAATAATTATTCTTATTCAAATTTTTTCTTTCAAAAAGACAAGTATATTTAATTAAAAATTCGAGATTCATCTTTAATAAAAAAGATTTCCCATTTGGAGAAGGTGAAGTATCTAATTGTTTTATTAGAATTATAACAAGAAGCATATAAACTTTATTCGTAATATAAAATATTAATTATAAAAATGCTGCGCATAAAAGAAGTGCTAATAATTTTTAGTTATTTAAATTTTTTTATGATGATTGAAAAGATGGTGGGAGCTGAGAATGACCTTCGTTACAACACTTTCTGGTTTTATGGCTAGGAACAAGTTCCTTTCCTGTAGCTGAGAAAGTCCCTGGTCAGAGTCATTTTCTGAATGGAACACTGTCTTTGAGATTATCCGTTCTTGGCAGGGCCTTGAAGCCTGGCTGCTCATAGTGATGGAGCTCCCTAGCAGCTGTGCCTGGAGCACAACAGGATATCCCCGTTATTCCATAAAAAGAGAGTGTTGGGTCGTGCAATCGGAAAGGAGTTTCCGGTCCAAAAACTTTTTTTTAGTTCAAATTAATTAATTTTATTTTTTTATCTCTTTGTACTTAATTTATTATTGTATTATCATTATGTATTGCAATTTTATTTTTTAATAGTATCTAAGATCTTTATTTTTTCTCTTAATTATAATATTTTTAGAGTATTCTTATTTTATATCTTTGAACTGGACTTTTAATTATTAACATTTTCGTTTTATATATATAATTTTTTTAATTCATAATACTAAAATATTTTGTGTAACATAATAGTTTTTTAATTATATCTTAAAAATGTTTTTTAAATTTTTTAATTTTAAATCTTTTTTTTAAATAATAAAAATAATTTATCAATCTTTATTTCAATATAATTAGTTTCTATATACTAAATTTTTTAAAAATCTTTATAAATGGATAACAATCAATGTCCAAACTGTCAAGGGCAATTTGATTAAGACAGGCGAGTGTCCAAGCAATTACCATGTGGTTGTATTTCTTGTTTAAATTGTCTTAAAACAGTTTATTAATTTACTTAAAAAATTGAGTGTATAAAACACAACTAAGTATATAATATAAATCCAGAAGAGTTACAAGGATATCAAGTTCAAGTATAAGTTCAGTAAGAAGTACCGCAACATTAAGAAACAATAATCGATTAATTGCAAATCAATGAGTAATTCAAGTGGCTACAAGGATATTAAGTCCATAATCAAAATTACTATAACACAATAAGAGAAATTATTGAAGACAGTTCTTAGCTTATTAAGCATATATAGTTGTTATCAGTACATGAAATATTCAAAACTATAATAGATAAAGTTGCGCTTAGTAACAGCAAAGTTTAAAATTTATTGAATCGATTAACTGAACTTCAAGCAGTAAATCAGTTGCAATAAAATTATGCTTAAAGAATGGGTTAGTAATAATAAAGTTAAGAACAAAATGCTTAAGTTTATGAATAATTTTAGTAAATCCTGCGAGAGGTAGTTGAGTTGAAGAGAGATTAAAACTAGCAAATAAACGTTTAAAACTTAAGAAATAATATTTAAGCTTGTATGTTAAATGTTTTCACTTATTTAACTGAGAATGCAAATGGCTAGTCGTTAACTTTGAATAAGGCAGAGTAGTTAATATAAAAGTTTTTCAAGCAATTTAAGCTTATAAGTGGACATATTTAGCAATAAAATCCTGTAGTTCAATAGTAAAGTAAGATAAAGCCTTAAAATACTGATAATCGAATTAAAAACGAAATTTAAAATATCCTTCGATATTAATAAGAACAAGCAATTGTTTAATATTAAAGACAAAATATAATTCAGGCTAAAGAATACATAGTCAAGTTTGATTTATCGCAAAAGTAAAGACAAGTTAGCGAAGCAAAAAATTTAGTTACGGCAACGGAGTAAAAGTTTTAAAATCTTTAAAATGATTTCAATTTCGATAACCGAGTAACTTAAGTTTGCTAATAATAAGCAAACTTAATTATGCCTTTAATTCCAAGTCCCTCTAATTTATTGATTAATAACTAACTATTTTTCACCAATTAAAGTTTCTCAAACCTTGACTTATCTAACTCAGACCTATCTGATTCCACCTTCACCAACTGTAACTTCTCCAACTCTAACCTAACATCAACCAACTTGCGTAACACAAAATTCATCAATTGCGATCTCTCCAATGCTAACCTTACCTCAATCTCCACTGAACACCCTCAAGTTTTCACTGGACATTCTGATCGTGTCACCTCCGTGGCCATCTCTTCAGATGCCAACTTAATCATTTCTGGATCTCGTGACAAAACTCTAAGACTCTACAACATAGCCACAGATACCTGTAAGACCATGAGTGGTCACACTAGTTATGTATCATCTGTGGCTATATCCAGTGATTCAGAGTTCATCGTATCGGGAAGTGCAGATACTACTCTTAGACTTTACAATATCAAGACAGGTACCTGTAAGACCATGAGTGGTAACACTAGTTATGTATATGCTGTGGCTATATCCAGTGATTCAGAGTTCATCGTATCGGGAAGTGATGATACTACTCTTAGACTTTACAATATCAAGACAGGTACCTGTAAGACCATGAGTGGTCACACAGATTCTGTATATGCTGTGGCTATATCCAGTGATTCAGAGTTCATCGTATCGGGAAGTGCAGATTAGACGGTGAGACTATGGGACGTCAAGACAGGTACCTGTAAGACCATGAGTGGTCACACAGATTATGTATTTGCTGTGGCTATATCTAGTGATTCCACTTACATCATATCTGGATCGGATGACAAAACTCTTCGTTTATGGAACTCAAGAACACAATAATGTACCAAGGTCTTTTCGGGACACACCTCTTATGTCTTTTCGGTAATATTCTCGAATAACAACAAATATATCTTATCTGGATCACGAGACAAGACAATAAGAATATGAAATATCTCTACTGGATAGTGTGCATGTGTACTATAGGGTCATACGGACACTGTGGGTAGTTTATCATTATCTAGGGACAACTAATGGTTAGTATCAAGTAACTAAAGTGCATTCTGTTATCCTAACTAATCAAGTGATTACAACATACGTAGATGGAATATAGGAAGGATATTGAATGGAGAATAAACAATTAATTAGTAATAGGTAAGTTCAAATTTAAGTATTCCCAATTATTAATTATATAGATTGACTGGAGCAAGGTATATGGTGACTATGGATTAAAGTTTTAGAAATGTACAATGGACGGCTCCATCATGGGTGAAGAGGATAAGAAAAGGAATGTTACATTTGGCTGTGTGATTTTTTGAGTTTAACTATTTATTTTATTACATTTAAGAATTTGAATTTTTAAAATCTTTATTTTAATTAAGTATGTTCTTACATTTAATATTATTATTCTAAGTAAAGTTTAAAATTTGTAAAGTTCTTAATTTTTCCTAGGTCTTTTTTTATTGAATTTAGTTATTTTTATTAATATTTTTTTTTAATTTAATTTTAAAATTAAGTGTTAGAGTAACTATTAATTTTAAAGTGTTATAAGTTTTTTGGGTATGTACTAGAGTTAATAAATTTGTAAATTTTTCTAGTGTTATAAATTTTTTGAGGTATGTACCAGAGTTAATAAATTTTTAAATTTTTCTAGTGTTATAATTTTTTGAAGTATGTACCAGAGTTAAAAATTCTAAATTTTTCAGAGACAGAAGGAATTTTTGAAGTAGATACTCAGCTAAATAGTTTAAATTTCTAAGTGTTATAAAAATTTTTGAGTAATGTGATAGAGCTAAAATTTTTTTAATTTTATATTATAGTTTTAGAAATTTTTTGAGTTGCGTGAAAGTTCAAAGTTTTTTTTTAATTTGTTATAAAATTTAATTACGTTTGTTATAATTTTTAAGTTGCACAATATAATTTTCCGATAGGAAAGATTTAGCGTACTGCATTTAATGTGAAGCAGATTAAATTTGGATGAGTTAGAAGTGTTGAAAATGGCAAAAAGTGTGAAAGCCTTTTTTTGCTCAGCGTTTTACACTATAGGGGTGAGTTGGGACGGAACAAGTTGGGGGATTTCGGGATAAGTAGAAGGTTAGAAAGGAATAAATTTTTTAAAGAAAAGTTTTAAAGTACAAAAGGGTTTTTGAAAAAAATGGGAATAAAAAAATTTGTGACTAAAATTTTTTATTTTAGTTTTTTTTTTGATGTTGGTTTTGAATTTTTTTGATTTTGGTTTTGAATTTTTTTGATTTTGGTTTTGAAAAATTTCGATTTTATTTTTGAAAATTTTGATATTGGCTTTGAAAATTTTCGATTTTAGATTTGAAAATTTTCGATTTTGGATTTGAAAACTTTTGATTTTGTATTGTGGTTTTGAAAATTTAAGTTTTGGTTTTGCAAGTTTTTGTCTTTTTTGATTTGAAAATTTTCGATTTTGGTGCACGATAAAAATTTTAAGAATTGGGTTTTGGTATTATTTTGATTTTTAGAGCTAAATGAAAGGCGAATAAGAGTATTTAAAGCATTAAATCGTGAAAAATTTAATTTTGTTTTTTTGCTCAGCTTTTTACACTGCAAGACTTTTTTCGGACGGAACAAACTGGGGCAAATCGGGATAGATAAAGGTCAGAAAGGAACAAATTTTCAAAAAAAGTTTCAAAATATAAAAGGGTTTGAGAAAAAATGGGATTAAAAAAGATGAAGGATATAATTTTTTATTTTGGTTTCGAAATGTTTTGATTTTGGGTTGTGCTAATTTTTTTTTTAATTGGGTTGTGATAATTTTTTTGGTTTTTGGGTAATGAAATATTTTGATTTTTAGAGCTAATAAAAGAAGAAAAAAGATCTTGACATACAAAAAAAAGCAAAAAATAATCTACTAAGAAGAAATATTTCAAAAATAATGATAAAATAAAATATGCTAAGAAAAGTAAGAAATTATAATTAAAAAGATGGTGGGAGCAGAGATTTACCTTCAGAATCATACTTTTTGGTTTTATGGCTAGGAATAAGTTCCTTTCCTGTCGCTGAGAAAGTCCCTGGTCAAAGTCAACCCTTGCAAGGGAACGCCCTCCTCTTGATTATCCATTCTTGGTAGAGGCTTGAAGCATGGTTGCCCATAGCGATGGAGCTCACTGGCAACTGCTTTTCAAAAGAAACAGGATATCCACGATATTCAATGAAGGCAGTGTTGGGATCGTAAACAGCAAGAAGTTGCAGTCCGAAATTCATTAAGCTTAAAAATGGTTTATAAGAAAAGTAAAAATATAATTTTTTGTAAAATGAAGAAAAGCAACACAAGAAGTAAAAAAAACGTTTTTATTAAAAATATGAAAGTTAATAATAAAAAACAAGTATAAAAAATAAGATTGAATTCATAGTGAAATAAAGTAAAAAAAATGAAGTGTTGCAAAAATAAGATGATTGAAATATTAAATAAGTAAAGAAGAAAAGTAAGAAAAGCAGATAGAATTTCAGATTTAATGAATATGCTTTGAAATAAAACATGTATAAATATTTGAAAAAGTTAAGAAGTAAAGCAAGAAAAGAAGAAAGAATTTCAGTTTTAAGGAGTATGCTTTGAGAAGTAATAAGTATTTATAAAAGTGAAGAAGTAAAGTAAGAAAAGAAGATAGAATTTCAGAATTAAGGAGTATGCTTTGAGAAGTTATAAGTAATTTGAAAAGTGAAGAAGTAAAGAAGATAGAATTTCAGATTTAAGGAGTATGCTTTTAGAAGTAATAAGTATTTTGAAAAGTGCAAAGTAAAATAAGAAAAGAAAATAGAATTTCAGTTTTAAGGAGTATGCTTTTAGAAGTAATAAGTAATTTGAAAAGTGAAGAAGTAAAGTAAGAAAAGAAGATAGGATTTGCTTATAAAAAGAGATTAGAAAGAAATCATTTTAATCAGAAGATTGAAAACCAACGGATGAAAAAATCCCTAAATTTAAATGTTGAAAATTAATTAGAATGGATTGGTTTATCCATGCATCAGTAAAATTAATTAAATATACCTTTCTTAAATATTAGAATGAAAAAGTCCTATAAGCTTAAAGTTTAAGATTAATAAACTCTTAATCAATCTTTCTTTAATTTCATGGAAGACTTTGAAATACTTTGGCTAGTAGGATAAACTATCTAAGGTTTTTTGAATTTTTTACTATAAGAAACTAAAGAATTTTTTCGTTTGCTTAATACATGCTAAATATAAAACAAACAGAGATATGATGCAATTAGACTTAACGTCTTTAGACATTAATATACTTTACATTCTACACAAATAAGGACTTCAGGACGAAGAGATTAATAAAGAAACTATGCTTAAAAATTTAGTTGGGAGTTGCTTTATTTAAAAATATAATTCTTAATTTTTAATCTATTTTCCTAGTTTTGCAACTAGATAGTGTAATCATTATCAAACAGACTAAAAAAGAAAAAGCTTAAATTTAGTATCTATAATACACATCACATTTAGGAGCAAGGCAAGAAAATTGACAGATACTAAATATTCGGGCTTATTTATGAAGTATCATTTTGCTTTTGATTTATAGTTTAGCATTTCCTTATACTCTGGTTATAGTTAATTCTAGCAATCATCCTTAAAATTAATCTATTATCTGACTAATATCATAGCTTTGTCTTATTTTTTACTACAATTATATTATAAGAGTAGATCAGAATCTTAATTTCTATGGATTAGACTATAATTACCACTTATAAGCGAAAGTTGATCATATTGGCATACCTAATTTTTCAATTTCTATAATTACTTACTTTCTCAATTGAAGCTTGAAATAGTTAGGAGGGATATAAAAGTTGGAAGCAGTAAGAGTCATTAAGTTTTACACATCTACTAAATTTTTAATTTAGAAAGTTAAATAAATATAAAGGCAATTTCCTTGTGATGTCTGAGGATTACATCCTGAAATAGAAAGCTAAACTTAAAAGATATAGAAGTAAGGAAGGTCTAGAATAAGCAGAAGTTAAGTCTAAGACAATTAATATCTTTTATAGCTAAAATTAAATAAAAGTTGCTTAGAAGTATAATAGTAAACACTTGCTGTATAAATCATTACAAGTCTACACTAAAAAGGCAAGAGATATGTTTTATATTTAATATATCTTAGATTCTTTTTAATAAGATTTGGCAATCAATAAACATAATTAGATTCAAGAGTCTTGCTAAAACATCATAATACACAAGTTATGAGAAAGCAGGTATTTATTATGTATTATAACTCTCTTAATTACCTATTTAATATCTCTAATCTCTAAATATATACTCTTAAAGTTACATAAATAGAAATAAAAATAGCTCAAAAGCTAATAAGAAAGGAGGTTAATAAATTATTAATAATACTAGCATTATGCTGATAACTAAATCATAGCCAGAAATTCTTATTTATTATATGCATCTTAATTCACAGGAAAACAATTAGGTAAGGAAAGTTATGTTAAACTTAAAAGTTACTTAGTCATTAAACTACCAACACAAAGATAATTATTCATTTGAACATTATAATACTAAGCTTATCTAGCATCATCCTTATTGAAGCTATAAAATTAATATCAGTACTATAATAAATGAGCTAGTATCTTAATATTTAAATTGACCTATTCAGTAGAGTATTATAAACTTAATCTAGCGCTTATTTGTCTTTAAAATAAGATCCTCAAAGTAATCTATTAAACTTACACTTCCTTTTCTTATTTTTAGTTTAAAGCAGCTAATATTGTAACTATCTTAGTTTTATTGGTTTAATCTGACGGAAATTTAATTAATAATTATTACTACAAAGCTAGGAGAATAAATTTAGTCCCAGCATTTAGAATTGAAAGAAACTTTAGTTATTGAACTTTATTTATGAGGCAGGAAAAATAAAGGACTAAATTGTAAGAGAAATAAGTGCTTTTTACTCTCATTCTTATTCATGAGCGATAAAATAAAATTCTTGTACAAGCAGAATACAAACATCTGGATAATAAACGTAGATAAATCTAAGTAATCTATTCTTGTCACTAGGTTAGTTCAATATCCAGTTCTCATACTAACTACTTATATAAGTATCCAATCTTCTATGCATATTAATTTAATTGATGATGACTTACTCAATTTATATAAGTAAGCACTATGCTTTGCTAATGAAATAGATAAATTTAATATTATAACATAGATACTCAATTTAAAAGAAAGGAAACTCACATTATAATGATTTTAATAAGTCTTAATAGAAGAAAGTAAAACGATTTAAAGCTTAGTGTTTTAAAATAGATCTAAGAAACAGAATCAACTTTACATACTTGGCAAGTGTAAAATGTTCCTGAAAAGGATTCAAAAGCCATTAATAGAATTGGATCAATAAATAAAATTTAGAAATTAGAAAATAGAAACAGATTGATTTGTTATTAGCTTAGTCTATCTAAATGTGACCTTGTCTAACGAAAATTCTGAATTTAATTTTGAGCAAGAACTTTAGATAAAATATCAAAACAAATCTAGATTCATCATATCAAAGTTTTAATAAGAAATATAAATAAACTGATTTGTATTAACTGAGTTTAAAGAAAGGCTTCCGTTTATTGAAATGTAATAATAATGAAAAGCATAATTTTCAAAATTAAAATGTTCATTTTACTTAATTGAGATAAGCAAGATAATAATTGAGATTAATAATAGAAAGTTATTATTTTAAGAGAAAAATAGAAGCTATAATAATAATCAAGTAGATTGCCTTAAAGCTTAACTATCTAAAATTAAAATCAGTTACAAGATGCTTTATTATGTAATTATTTTTTAATTAAATTATTGAATTAATATAGTGCAGAATCAAAAATGTATTCAGCTTAATTGACTCTAAGTTAATTCTTTCGATTCCTCAGGTAAGTCAGATTAAATTTCTTGAATATCGCTGAGAGCTTTTTCCTTTTTCTACTTCCTTATCTTTTATTCACTTTTTAAATGTTAAAAGCTTTCATAAGAACTCTTTTACTAAGCTTTGAACTTTGAAGATTGATTTTTTTATTTCTTTATTGGGGGGAATTTAAGATCTTCAGTTTCTTTTTCGACTATATTTTAAGGAATTAGCAAAGAATGCTATTCTGATTATTAGCTTGCCAACATTTATTGTCATTGTGTCAATTAATTATCTTTTCTCTCGATTGTACTCTCAAAAGCATTATCTTAAGATTTTTAGTTTTTAACTTCTGATACAGTTTGCTCTTCAAAAAATGAAAAGTCATTTAATTTTTTACAAGCTTGAACTTCTTCTTTCTTTATATTTTCTTCTTTAGACTGTTTTAATATATTTACTTTAAAAAATTGGTGTCTCATTTCTTACAAAAGGATTTTAAAGTTTCTTTACCTATTTTAGATGTTAAGCAGGTGCATTAAATGCGTTAAATGTAAGCCTTTGCCTTTTTAAACTCCTTCATCTTCTTCTTCATTCAACTCCTAAATCATCTAAACATTTTTCCTTTGATCCAAATTAGGTTCTCTTTATGATTATTAAAACTAAAGGTCAGAACTTTCTTGCTCTTACTTTAAAATGACATCTTCCACTTCCTATTTTAGGTTTTATTCATAAAAGTCCATCACTTGATCGAAACTCATCATTTATACCTTTCCTCTCTTCCACTCTAGTAGAAATTTAAAAAATCTCCATCCTGCTTTTGCCTCCTATTTGAAGAGCCAGCGTTAGCTTTTCTTTATCCTGATATATTTCCTTGAACATTACTACTTGATGCCTGTCTAGGTTCTTTATAAGGATTCTATTTTATTTGCTTAACTTACTTTGATCTAGTTCTTAGATAAAGTCAAGCAATCTTACCTTTATGTTTGCACAAGGACATAAAAGTCGGTAGAACTTGTGTGAAACCATCATTATCATTTCGGAAAATACTAGAAACATCTGAGATAACCAGTATAGAAAGAAATGAAAATTAGAATACAAAATCACTAAAATAAAGCCGTATTTTAGAACCTTTAACTCACCAAAAGCATCGTTTTATGAGAGAAGTCCGCAGTAGATAGTTAAGGTGGACACTAGAACACTTAATTTCTCACAGTTATTTAAGGAATTGCTAATAAAAGGCCAATATCTTAACTATAAATTAAAACTTATTCCTAAGATTAGCATAACTGACAGTGCTTACAGTTGCACTTCATTTATAAATAAAAACGCTGAAACTAGTGAAATTGAAAGCTTTCTATACAATATGACAAACTCCCAGTATCAAGTTTCCTTTTTGTACCCAATGTATAAGAATCCAAACTTGCTCTTTAGAGAAAAAGTATGAAGCATTAATTTTTGCTTTCGTATATAGAGGAGTATTGTAAGTGGAACCATTAAACCTCATATAATAATCCCAGGTATTCCCATACAATAAGCATATTTTTTATATTCCTTAGTCCAACATTAAATATTCGTGTCTTAGGAAATAAATGACTCTTCATCTATATCGATACAAGAGAATAGACCAAATAAACTCTTTTATATGGGAGAATTAATCGTGAAGAAAAGAACTGTGATAGTGGTGATGTATTCGTTTCTCATGGGAGTCAAAGTTCTTTTAGCAAAACTAACGATCAATCAAAACAAAGATGAAGCTGCTAAGGTAATGCAAGGCAAAAAAACCATAAACAGGAGTTTTATGTAGTATATATCTTCGTTATTTCTCTTATCTGATTACATAAAGCAATCGAAACTAAAAATCGAATTAGTCATACTTTCCACATTTTCTTAAAAGGCAAATATTATCAGAAGCTCTTTGGGCCAATTTAAATCAAAGCTAGAAGTTAGAACAGCTAGTTAAATATAGTTTATAAAAATCTTGAAATAGATTGAATGATACTTCTCTAACTTTTTCGCGCTTTAAATAGCTGATTTTATTAAGAATCAGAATATTAATAGAGTTAAAGAGCACAAACCTATAAGAATTAAGGCATTATCAATTTCATCAGGACATCTTGAGCATTTATTTTTACTTTTTCTTTCATATCCAACTAAGCAAGAATTACATAGATTTCCTATGTAGCCTTCTTGACACTCTCCTTTCCAGTTGATTTATTTCCTTTATAGCTCATCCGAAAGGTAACTTATGTTTGATATTTAAGTACCAAGACATGATTCTTTTCTAAAGCATTCTATAAAATTAGCTGAAGTATATTTAGTTCGTCAATATCCTTATAAAGGGAGCATATCTGCACCTCCATAGCATATAGCCCCAAAAGGGCATTCTTTACATACATTTCCATCAAGGTCTAAGGAATATTTGTTTGCTTCACAAATTTTACATTTTCCTGACGATTCCTAAACTTCTCCTAATATACAATTTCTTATTCTTATGTCAATAACTAGCGAAGAGCTTACATCAGGGGTAGCATCGTTTTTCACAATAGCATTAGTAATTAAATTAAGTTGACTATAAGTTCCAGGAGTAGAAGTGACTATTAGTTAATCAACAGTGAAAGTTCCATTAACAGCTACATATTTGCTGTTTATAATAGAAACCTATTGATCTCCTTCAGGTTAAATGGTTAGTTCAGATGTTTAATCATTTGTTACTAGTTAACTTAATTTATCCTTCAAAAAGATATATAACTATTTATCCACTTTCTGACCTGACGCTAACTCTATTTCAATTTAAAAAGGAGCACTCTAGACTTATCTTTGCGGCTAGAATAGAAAATTACAGTCAAAAGTTGAGCTAAAAAAGCCTACACTATGATTGGTAGTAAATTGCATCTTGAAAGCTCTTGAAGCAAAATCTGGGCCATATTTAGCTGAATTATACACAAAGAATTAGCAAATTTCTATTTCGTTATAGTTAGGAATCAATACTGGCTCAAAATTATCGTATGATATAGCTCCACCTTATCCCTTCTCATTCAAAACTCTGTTATAGATGAAATAATTTAAATCAAACACAGGAATTTTCTCTTTATCAGCACATTTGAATTAAACAGCTCCTCCTTAGAATTTAGCTCAGTTGAATTAAAACTAATTATTCGCGAAATATATATACTAGTTTTCAAAATAAACAGCTCCTGCATTTTCTGCATGATTTAAGCTAAAGTTTGAGTTATAGATGTATATTAAGCTTTTATCCTCTAACTCTTAACTGATATAAACTGCCCCTCCGATCTTTGCTTAGTTAAACTAAAAGTTGCATCAAGATACAAACATATACTCAGCATTATATACCTCTATTGCACCTCCTTTCTTTTCCGAGTCTTCCAGAATGTTTAAAAAAAATTAGCATAGTTAAAATGTTAGTTAGCATCTGTTATCTGAGTAAATGGCTTGATTCTTATAATTTCCAAAGAAACAATTCATGCATTTTAATACCGAGTTTGAAACTGAAACTGCTCCGCCTATTTATGAAGAGCAGTTAATAAACTAAGTTTCATGAATTTCTGCCTCAGAGCCTTATACTTGCAAACATCCTCCACTAAAAGCTTGATTCTCGTTGAATAGGCTTAATATCATAACTAAGCTAGATTAATCTAGATAAATAGCTCCCCCTTGATCTGCTAATCCTCCAATAAACTAGCTACTAAATACATAAAGCTCAGATTATTAGTTAGCTTGTATAAAACTTCCATATTAGCCCTTTTGATTAGAAAAAGAACAAGTAATTATTTATAAACTAGAGAAATAGCATGCTATACCAGGAGTTGATGACTGAGCTTTATTATTCTAAAAGGAAGAATTAAGGAAACTAAAATTTGCTCAAAGAAGTACTATAACTCCAATATTCGATAAATTGTCCTCAAAAGTTGTCTAATCAATTATATTTATCTTGCTTGAATCGCTTTTAATACTGAAGATCGTACTTCCTTAATCATTTGCTTGATTCTAAGAAAAGTGACTTGCTTTTATAAGGATATTAGTCTAAGAATCTGCATATATTGCTCTTCCTTGTAGTGCTTTATTTTAAAAGAAATCTATTTGATTTCCTTAAAAACTAGATCCAAGTGCTAAAAAGATAGCCCCTCCTTGATTAATTCCAATGTTGTTCAAGAAAGCGCTGTTTTAAGCTAAGAGAGTGCCTTTTCTTAGAAGTGCTATAGCTCCCCCTTATAAAATACCCTTGTTATGTTAAAAGATGCAGTTATTTAAATTTATGTTTACTTCGTTTAAAATGGTTATAACTCCTCCAAACTAGGCTCTATTCTCTTCAAAAAAGGAATCAAAGATGTCAACTAATTAAATCTGACTAAAAGTCAAAACTCCTCCTCTTATGGTTCTCGAGTCTCCATTATGATGAAAAATTGAATTCTTAATTGTAAGCTTTTCTTAAATGTTCGCACCAAATAAGCACGAACTTTGGTAAAGAGCGAAATTCTCACTACAGTTTAATTTGTCGATATAAATGAGTTAAGAAGTATCAAGATGGAATGCTGCACTATAATTAGCTTTATTACTTCTTACTATGATATCTCGCAGTACAATCGAAGAGTTTTTATCGCTTATTACACATCCTTAGTTACATGTGTTTGAAAGATAGATTGAGACCTCGCTTTCAATCAGGCTCACGGAGTCTGTTTTTAGAAAAGATGCTTAATTGTTCATTACTTAGCAGTTTTTAAAATAAATGAGTGGAATGCCACTATAAAAGTATTTTAACTAGCTAGCATAAATCAAACTTCCTGCGTCATTTTAAGAGACAATCTAATTTTCAGTAAATGAACATTATAAAAAATAGGTGAAGGTGAAGATTTGACCTTCTTATATTAGGACTAAATAAACATCCTCTTAAATCTAGTTATTTAGATTACTTAAAAATGTCACGTTCTCTAAGAATAATATTCCTTTATGAGCTGAGTAGAATAGATTATCACTGAAGTTGTTTTAAATGAACAGTGTATCTTTAATAAAGCCTCTTGATAGTTTTCTAATATTTTCTCTGGTTATAATATTTCACTTAGGCTTCGCTATATAGCTTGTGTTTACAAGTGCTATTTTTTCTATATGTATGATTTTGTTTATACTATCACTGAATGTACAGTTGTCTATTATCAAGTCAATTATAAAATTTACTTCATAGTCATCTTGAGTGATCAGTATTTATCCTCCTTTCTAAATTTCGTTAAGAGTGAATAAAGAATTAGTAATGGAAACATCTTTCGTATTTTATTACGATTGCTATAAATTTAGGTGAATAATACCTTTTTATTCTAGACTAAGAATGCTGTTAGCTCTAAAGATGTTTTTATCGAGATGAATATTATCACATGAAGCATAAATTAAATCCAAGTTCTGATTTCTATTATTCTCGATAAGGGAATTATTGATAATTAGTTTATTACAAAACTATTAATAGAGAATTACACAGCCCTAGCCTTTGTTTTCATTCTACTAGAATACAGTATTTTCTATCTCTATCTTATCAAACTATCTCAAGTTTAAAAGAGATCCTTGCTTGTTCTTTACTTTTACTCAATTATTTATAAACTCACAATTCTATATAACTATTTAGATTTCTGTATTCTAAGCTCATATTTCTTAAAGCTTTTATTGTCATTCATTTTAATCATTAAAATTAAAAGGTTTATCGAATGTACGGACATAAAGAACACCGTAGAATACTTAGTTATATCCATGCTTTTTGATTCAGTTGTTAGTCATTTCAATACTTAGCTCTTTACCATCCTTAATGTAGTTAGTAGGATAAAATTCGTTTTGCACAAGAAAATCTGTGAAGGCATCCATATAATCATGTCAGTTTCCTGTGACTATTCCTGATACTTTGATAAACTTTTCCTATTAGAAGTAACTATTTGCAACAAAGCTTACTTAGTCAATTAGTATCTAGCAGTGACTGCTGACTGTAATTAAAGACGAGCATAAATTTGATTCAAATTTACTATTCAAAATCTAAATTTTATTATACTAATCTATCAAAAACTCATTTTAATTACCATAATAATTCTTAGCATCTACATAGACTAAGAGTAGGGAATTTAAACTTCAATCTGAAAATTGGAATTACTACATGATAACAGTATTTTCTTTAAAATAGGAATTCGAAATAGAAATATTAGGAATTTAATTCATTTATTCTACCTTTAATGTGATGACTGTACCTATTTCTTAATTTTTATATCCTCCAAAATTATTCAAAAACTAGCAATTTGAAACGAGTAAATTGTCAATGCCTGTATCTTCCTTATCAGCCTAATTTATAAACAAAAGTAAGTTTCCATTTCAGGCGAGATTATTCTTAAAGACACAGTCTTAGAAAACTATTAGCTTTGCATTTTAAACTTGAATTAAAGGCAAATTATCGTATTTATAGATATATGGATCTATAAAATGCTTTGCTATTTTATTGTTTTCAAATACTACACTTTACACTATAAACTCGTTCACTAACTCAGCCTTTATAAATCCTTATTGCGATTCAAAAAACGTATCATCTCTATCATCATTTTCATCTCAATCTTGTCTGTAGAAATAATGGAATAAATGCAGACCAGCTACGACCCCTCCTTTATAATAAAAGTTCTGAGACTTATTTTTTTCTTAGTTATCTATTAAAATGACTGTATCGAAAGTATCAATATTAATAAAGTCAGAATTAATTAATTCTAAGTTACTATTTTTACTATAAATAAGACTTTTAAAGCTGCGCATAAAATGTTTAAAGGTTGTATTAACTATTCTAATTTCAGCATTCTAAGCATATAAAAAGGAATTCTAAAATTCTCAATACTCAACATATTTGAAAGTAAAATTTCCTAAATTTCATTTGAACCCATACTCATCATTTATTTCACAGTTGCTTATTTCATAAAAAGGAGTGAAATACTGCTTTTGGGTTTGCTAATAATTAAGTTCAGGATATTCTTATTGGCACTTCATTATTGATTGTTGAACTTGATTTGAATTTAACTCGTAATGAGAATACTTGGCATTAAGAATTATTGAGTCTAATTCTAAATAATTCCCTTCATAAATACTAAATTCAACTGTTTTATCAATTATTTAAATTTCTGCCCTCCTGTCAGAATTTAACTCACATTTGATGTAATTTGATTCTAGGTTTGATTTACCCTTACAAAAGTAAGTTCTTATGTAGATATTTTTAAACTATTTTTTTACGTTATTAACGCTAGTTGCATTATGATAATAAATAGTTAAGGGATTTTAATTTTATTCCGCTCCTAAATAACTTCTACTCCTATAATCATTTCCATTGTTTGTTTTATCTAATTCATGAACTCCACTTGTTAGTAGAACTTCATTATATTGTTTATTGCATCCTTCTTAAAGTGCTGCTTAAAGTGATAGATAAGGCTTATCTATTGAACCAGTTGGTTGATAACAATCATCAGAAGGTTCTCTTTATTAAGCGCATAAATTCGGTATTTTCTCGTTTGTTACATAAACTTTTTAAGGATTCTATGCCGTAGTCTTATCTTCGTCCAGAACGCACTCAGGATTATATTCGGAAATATTTTTTCCTGTCATTCCTACAGGACATTCTTTAAAGCAGGTACTATAAGCTTGGTAATACCCTTATTTACACACCCAGCATTCCCATATTTTATTAAAATACGTTTCTGTCTCTTTAGAAGTTATAAAGCAAGCGCTACAAAATGAATGGCATCGAGTTTAGGGAATGGAGTCTTTAAAAACTATATCAAACTCACTGAAGCTAAGATCTGTATTTTCTTTGTAATAATCAAAAACTTAATCGAAGCTTAGGGTTTTTTATAGAGATTCAAAATCATACATACAATCAGCTCCATCTCATAGGTATTACTAACTGAAGCATTAAGAATCTAAGATATTGCAGTGAAAAATCGGATCCTAAGAAATATCTTTCTGAGATTGATTTCATAAGCTTTGCTATCCTATCTATCCAAAGTAAATAGATTCTAGGCATTCTATTTACACTGTTCCATAAACTTTTGACACACCTCTAGAAACTATTTCGTATGCTTGATTAAAAGTAAGTTCTATCAAATCCCCATGAGGTTAGCCAGGAATTTTGATTTAAAACTTGCATTCTCCGTAGTCAAGCTATTAAGTATCTTTTTTGCTCTAATAGCAACTATTCAAATCATAAGTCGCTACTATCTGATAAGAGAGAAGATTGGCAATTGTATAAAAGCTGATGAGTATAATAGACTTATACATTTATAAGTTAGTTAAATTGACTTTAGTTTAAATAGCTCAAAGTTTAAGGCTAACAATTAGCATTTAAAAGGTTAAAGGTAGAATTAATAGTTCAATTTTAATTAAGTTGCAAATAAACTGATTCAAAGCTATTATTGATTTAGTAAGTTATCATTTCAAATAAATTTATTGAGAAGTTCTATTTACCATATTAAACGAAATAAGTATCTATTTCTTTTTCATACTATTAATTTAAATATAATCCTCTGAAATAAACCTTCTGCTTGATTTATGATATATTTCAGAAGATAAATTTTAGTAATCGTTTTCAAGTTTGAATATCTACTATCTGAATGTTTTTAGTTTAATACCCCTTTATAATAAATTGCTTTACTCTTTAATTAATTATTAGCTTTGGATTTACCTAAGTTTACTAAACTTAAATTTAATATATTCGAATATTTTATCATTTAATTAATATCAGTGTAGCGAAAATATAAAAGCTTGCTTGTGACTTTTTTAAATGAAAACAAAGGCTTTTATATAATAAAAGCTAGAGAAAGGAGTTAGTTATTATTTAATTACTTTGCACTTAATGCTTTAAGATAAAACTTTAATAAAATGGAACTTTAATTTCTTTTTTAGCGCAACTCTGGATTTAACTAATAAAATGCTTTCAACCTAACACTCATAATTATATACAACCAATATCTGTTTTTCTTTCTATCTGTTATCCTCTACTAAGTTATTAATTATTTTGAAATTAAGCATTTTCTTCTATTTTATACCTACAAGATTCTAACGAACCTCAAATGGATTTTTTTAATTATCCTTGTTTATTGGTTTTTATTTCAAAATTTACCTCCTTTTAGTTCTGGTTCTCTAGTTAGTTTATCTTAAGTTAGAACTGAACAATTTCTTTGAGATTTTTCTTTATCTAACTTTCAAAAATTAAGAAATCTATGGAAATAGAATCTTAAATTTAAGGCTTAATTTTTCTTTAGATAACCACATGATAAAACCTGTGTTTTCTACCTGCTAAAAAATTAAAAGAGAAGAGAAAAAATAATATAAAATGATATAAGCAGAGGATTTCTAAAGTCAAGTAGCGTGCCTACTTAGTTTTCATATTTAACCCAAAAAAATGAAATTAGTTGTACTCTTTCCATTGAATGCAGAAAGTTAGATATAATCCAAAAATATAAATATAAAGAGATATTAAGAATTAACCACATGCTTCGTTGATTTTTTACTCTACTAAGCTTAGTTTAGGTTGCTGCTTTAGATTTTACATAAATTCAATTTTATAGAAATCATAATCAAAAAGTATATGAAAAAATATGAAAATCAAATATTTTAGAATTTATAAATCTGAGATTCTTAGCCATAAATATAGCTTAAGAATGCAATCCTTAAATAGGATGAGTAAAACAGAAGAACAGTGTAGATTTATTTTCAAATGGTTAAGAAATTAAAGCTATTAATTAAGCTAATACGAATAAAAACTAAAATGATATTAATTGTTTCAGAAAGCTAAAGTACATTGAATTTATCTTCAAGATTAATTAAAATAAATTAGGCAATAATAAACTCAACTAAGAAAAAGAGATTTGTTACTTGTAGATTGAAGACTTAAATTAAAAAATTATAAAAGTCATAGTACAATAGATAAATAAAGAAAAATACTAAATTAAATTGATTATGTTTTATAATAAAAGGCACAAAATGAAAAAATTAGAAAATATTGCTGCTATAAAGTTTAGCGTACTATTGTATAAAGATTAAAAGGTTAGCTCTTCTTAGTTTTATAAGACTTAATTTAAAATAAAATCTCAAAGGTATTTCTTTCATATATATCCATTTTAAAAAATTTCTTTATTTTCCTCTTTCAACAAAATATAAAGTATTAAAAAATGGGGAAGCAACTTTACATAATTGGTCCTACTCATAAATGAGTCTTATAAGACTTCAACCTTATTTATCTAAACCTTTTATAAGTTATTAATAAATTTCCTTAAAAGAAATTATGAGCTTTTAATGAAGATGAATGCAAGAAAGAAAGTTTTGCTAGCTATAAGTTTCTAAGTTGAGAGTACACAATAATGGAAAGAAGATGAGAGTAGAGAATTGAAGAGATTAAAGGGAACGTTTTATATAAATTAAATAGTTTCTTAAACAAAAATTTCCTTCAAATATAAACTTCATAAACTAAAATATTTCATTTAATATCTTCCTTCATAAAGCTGATCATGCAATATTCACTTTAATAATTACATAAGTGAGACTATTTTAGATAGTAAAAGATTTAATTTTTATGAAATTACTTTCCTTCATCATATCAGACTGGATTGCTTTAAATACGTCAATTTTTTTTCGAGATATTAACTTCTCAAACACTTTCTTAGAAAAGTGGTTGTTATTTTGATGTTTCAAAACAATTACTTTTAATGCATCTTTCTTTTCTATTATAGATACAAACCATAAAATTTAAACTTTTTTTTAAATGTGGCTTAAAAAGAGTAGCTTATATATCATATAAAAGTATAGAAAGACTTAATTACAACTTAAGTTATATCTGGCGCTTAATTGTTGTGTTTCTATTCTGGAAAAATTGAAGAATAAAGTTAAAAAAAGGAACCAAAACAAAATCTATAGAGTGAATTTCTTTTTCAATAAGTTTAAATAAGAATCCTACAGTTATAAGTGTAAAGGGAATTAAGATTTTATTGAGTCACAAAAAAAAAGATTTTAAAAAAATAATAAAAAACCAATTTATATAGATAAAGGGATAAAAATGTATTTGTAAGGAATGTAGAAAAACTAGAATGTATTTTATATTTCATACTATCGATAAAGCAAAAACAATAATAAATTAGACTGATAACTAATACTCTTTTTTAGTATTTCTTTTACTAAAAATAAAATCTAAATAGCTAGCAGACGATAATAAAAAGCAGTTATAAAGCGCACATTAATAGGTTGATAAAAAATTAGAGAAAAAATAGATTAAAAGTTAAAATTTCTTAGCTTAGATTCATAAAAATTGTATTTTAAGAAATAGAAACTGAATATAATTTCAATCTTTTTTAAGAGAGAAAAAAGAGGAAGATAAAGCTGGATAATATCTATTAATATTGCTTTATTTAAAAAATATTATGAATAAAAAGTTTTTAAATGTAAAAAGTTATATTTCGCAGAACAGAAATGGATAATTCTTTTACCGCAATAAACATAACAAAGAAAAAATTAATTATTCTTTAGTTTATTTAATGAATTTAGTTAAAATATTTGCATAAAATAAACTTAAAGCTTATTTAACTGATCTTAAATGTATATCATAATAAAATTTATATTTAAGTTAAAAGAAAATAGATGAATGCTTAATTTATATTTCTACCTTTATTTATGAAGCTAAAATAATAATCAAATTAATTTTATTTTTATTTTTACTAGTAATCTAAAACGAAACCTTAAGTAGCTCTGCCATTATTAGCTAACCACTTCTAAGTTTAATTGTAATTATTCTTTTGAACTCTTGCTGTTTCATAAAAAGTTGCACATAGTTTTCTTTATCTTCTTTTACTATTGCTCAATCTTCTTCTTCCTCTTGTAGTATGATATACCCTTATGCTCATTTTATATGTTCTTTATTTTAATATTACTTGCTACTGTTAATACTTCATGCAGTTCTAATCCTTAGTATAATTTTCTTCGATTAATTAGTCCTTATTGGTTACACTAAATTAATTCAGTTTATTTCAGAATTTCATTTCTTCTATCTTTTGTTTTTACGTAAATTACATCATTATTTGACTAAACATCCTTTTATCTTGGAAAACCAAAATCATGTTATTGTTCTCTGCTTATAAATTGGTGTTTATTCCATTTCGATGTCCATAGAATTTTCCATTGTGTTAATTTTGGAAATATTCTGATTACGTTTTTTCTTGCAGTCTCATTGAACTTCTTTTCTACCTATGACAATCCCATATTCACTTCCGAAGATTCAGGTTTATTGATGATTTCCTTTTTAATTAATAATTATATTGCTGAATCTTGACAGAGTTTAATAGTAGGTGCCTAAATTTTTATTTTAGTTCACTGACTTAATTTTAGAGATAATTATTTTATATGTATAATTTTTTCAAATCCTTTCATTGCTAGATTAAAGGTTGTCTATAATTTTTCTTTATTCAATATAGAAGTCCATTTTATATTATATAAATAAATAATAAATAATAGTTGAGATTATAGAGCGCTTAGCACCTCAATGGTGCGCAGCTCTTTAATAAGTACTTTTAAAGTTAAAAAATTCTTGATGAAGTCTTCCACAGTACTAGCATTCCCTTATGAATTAGTCTTCTATAGGGCCGAGATCGGAATGCTACCCTAAGAGACTTTAGTATCTGGCATCTTTCATCATTAATGCTACTTGATACCTCTTCGATCTTGTCTTCTCTTCTCTTGGCTGGTTCTTCACCTATGGGGTACTTCCTGGTAGAATCTAAGTCAGTTTCAGTTGGAGGATTGCTCCTCCCTATTTATTTATATATATATAATAAAAATAGCATTTGATGAAAAATATAAATAATCTCAAAATTAAAGAGGAAATTAAGATCGAAAATAAAAAATCAGGAAAGAACATATGCAATTTTTGCAATTCACATAATCATCTCTACTCATTTTACTAAATTTTAAGAACTTAAAATTAATACTTAAAGGGGAATAAAAAAACAATAGAAATTAGAAAATTATATCAGAAAGAACGCAAAGAGGGAATAAGAAAAATTGAATTTTATTAATTTTGGATAAATGTGGTGTTAAACAAAGTATTACAAACAAATATTTAAATCAGCGAGATTATTTTCTAAGATTTGATATTAATAACTAAATATAAATAGAAGTTTATTAAAAACTATTTAAAAATTATGGAGTCTGTTGGAATGAAATTTGAATTATCTTCGATAATACTAAAATATTATTTATCTTAGTTATCTAAATTATTATGAGATTAAGAGGCAAATTAATAGGAAACTAAGGAAAAAAAGTAGACAGATTAATGTTCGATCTAAGTAAAGAGAGAATTTTATATTTGAAAAATATTGCACAGCAATAAAACTAGAATTATTGAAAACAAAGAAATATTTATAGATGATGGTAATAAAAATTAAAAAGGGAAGAAAAACATTAATCGGGTAATAAGAGAATATAGAGTATATGTAGAAGATAGAGAAAGGAGGAAGTAAATGATAACAACATTACAATATTGAAAAATATTATTTGATGATTATGTAAAAGGACCATCCAACTACCTGAGATACAATAAAAATAGAAAAGAAGAAATATTTTACCTATTACGAATAAGAACGAGATGTAATGGAGGGCTAGGATTACTTAAAAGAAAGACACCTAGTTATAACAAGTCAATGCCCTTTTTGTATTAATGCAAGAGAAAATGAAAGGCATATCATAGAAAACTGCTCAGAACACAAAGAAGGAAGATAATAATGTATTTGAAATCTAAGAGCAATGGGAGTAGAGAGATAAGGAATGGAGCTATTTGATATAATATGAGGTACGGCCAAATTCGAGAAATTCATTAGAATCTAAGAAGAGTAAAAAAGAGCTAAATCTGACTTGATAATACAAGATTATATCAAAGATATATTAGAAAAAAGGAAAAGAGAATATATAGAAAAGAAAATCGAATGAAAAAAAGAAATAGGAAAAGACTATAGAGCAGGAAAGGGATATTTTTTATGAGTGTATAAAAGCTTGATCAAGAAGAAAATAATTAGAAATGAAAATTAGTAAGATAAGAAAAAATAAATTGAGCTTGTAAAAAGATCTAATAAAGCATAGATAGATTGAAGTTTTTCATGAGAAGTAAATGAGTTAGAAAAGTAAGAAAAGAAGTAATAAATTAGAATCTAAAAATAAAAGATCAAAGAATCTCTACTTTCACATCACCTTACCGTTCAATCTTTTAGAATTTTTTCATCTATCAGAATTAGTCTTTCTTTTTTCTGTAACTATTTTCTATTGTTTCACAGTATCGGTTACTTTCTCTTTATTTAGTTTCTATTATTTCTTCTTTTTTCTAGCTATTTTCTTTTATTCTTACGATCTTATTAATTATATTTTATGAAATGCATACATCTTTTTTAGTAAAATTTCTTTACTTACAGTATTAGATGACTTGGCTAATCTTTTTTGGCCTTAGCTATAAGTTACTTTTCTCCTTTGATATAATCATATTATATTTTTCTCCTCTTTTTCGATTCAATTCCTAATTTCCATATTTTATTATTATTTTTCTATTATGTTATCTTTTTAATTCTACGTCTATTATAAAATCTAACTTTGATTACTCAAGTTTTTGTTATATTTTTCAGAAGGCCTTTAATCTATTTTAGATCTTAAGTCTCGCTTCTTATCCTCCAATTGTTCTAATTTTCTCCATAAGCTTCCAATCATCTTTTTTATTTTAAGTATCTTTCTGTAGGTTCAGCACTACTTTATAAGAATAATGTTACTTGTTTATTTTTCCATGGTTAAATAATAAACTTAGGAATAAATAAAGCACTTTATCTATTTCCGATCTTTTCTTCAGAGATGCAGATTTTGTTTAGTTGCTAGATTTACTAACGCATTTTTACTAATTTAGCCTTTCTTGGATTTTACAAGCTCTTTCTTTTTGGAGCTGATATAAACCTATTAGAACGCTTTCTTCCCTTTATTTTCTATAAAAATAGAATGTCATATTGATTTATTCTTCTATCCTTAAAGTATTAATTTCTTTATTTTAGTTAAGCTTATTGAAAGCATTTCTTAAAGATATTTTTGTCATCTTTAATACTTAAAGCTTCTTATTGGCTTTATTGAAAACTTATTCTTATTTGGATATTAATTTAAATGCTTATCTACATTTTACTATGAAGATAGATTTATTTTACCTTGTTAAAAATAGGCTATATTATGATATAGTAGTATTGACTAATTTATACAAATGACTTATGGCCTTGTATACTTATTACTATAATAACTATCTAAATTCACTTAGGTATTAATAAACTAGAGAATTATATAGTACTAATCTATTTTCTTATCTATACTGTTATAGTTTAGCTTTAAGTTGCTTTATTTTCTAATTTTATAGTAAAATGAAAGTGATGTAACTATGCTTATAGTGCTAGCAAGAATATAACTTAAGTAATGCTATTCCAACTATATTACCTTGTGGACATACTTTTTGTAATTTATGCCTAAAAACTTAGTATATATTGTTAGACAAAACTACTTGCTTTATTTGCTAGTAAGTCTATATGCTGAACTATAAAGTATTGCCTTCTAAATATGAATGGGTAAACATATTGGAATAGTAAGAGGAAAAGTAGATGAGGAGAAAGTAAATAGTATAGAAATAAGAAGAATTGAAGAAGTAAATAATAGAGAAGCAAAAGAAAATTACTTAGTTATAGTAAATAATTAGCTAATCGTTTATAAATCTGATACCATCATAACATATTATATCGCTACTTTAACAACATCGAAATAATTACTTTCAACAAACTATTAGTTTACAATCCTTCGTTTCTTTATAGAAAAATCTTATTTTCTTTTATTATTTAATTT